>JAQZBX010026385.1:8961-29081 GCA_029593785.1 Cabassous unicinctus | reverse complement strand
GCTTGTTTTTTTTTTCTCCTTGTTTGCTCGTTGTTTTTGCTCATTTTTAATCTCGCTGTCTGCTCCTTGTTTTTGTTTGTTTTGTTCATTGTCTGCTCTTTGTTTGTTTGTCTTCCTTAGGAGGTACCCTGGACCTCACATGTGGCTTGAGCCATATCTGCTCCCCCCTAGAAGATATTTTTACTGGGTATAGAATTCTACTTGCTAGTGAATTTCTCTTGGAAGATAGCTTGAACATATTAACTTACTGTTTCCTAGCTTCTACTATTTCTTTGAAGTAGAAACTACTATTGGTTTAACTGTCTTAATGTATCCAAGTTGGGTTAATTAGGATTCTTGAACCTGTAAATTGTGTTTTTCATAGTTATGGAAATTCACAGTCATTATGTCTTCTATTTTATCTTTCATTGCTAGAATTCTAATTCAAATATATTAGATCTCCTATCCAATATTTCTATTTACTTTTCAGGGCTACCTTCATCATAATTTATTCATTTTTCTCTTCTAGTTCTTCTTTACAGCTATATTGAAGTTACTGTTTGATCTACTCACTGATTTTTTTTTTGTTTTGCTTTAATTATTGTACTTTGCATTTTCTTTTTCAGAGCTTGTGCTGTTTCCTTATATTTTCAAGCTTTTCATTTCTTGAAACGTATTAAATATATTTGTATTGTGTGTGTATTAATCTGGTACCTGAAAACATCTTATAGTGATCTCCCATTTATTTTGCTTGTTTCATACTTAGTATCTTCTTTCATTTTGTATTTAAATGATCTTTTTTTTTTAATCTTGAGTTACTCATTTTTCTTTGAACTTTACATGTGAAAATATTTTGAGGCCTATAACAAAAGTGGATTTTTCAAGAGAAACTTTGTGTTTGTTTATGTTAGATGCCTGCGAACACTTTTAGCATGACACCATTAATAAAGGACTACTTTAAATTCTTGGCTTGAAATATTGTGGAGCAAATGAGCAGTTAGGATTCTGGCTGCAGACTTCAATGACAGCTAGCTTGCGGTTGCAAAATTTCAGAGATGATTTATTTTCCTCATCCACCCCTTGCCAAAGTTCCCTACAGGCAATATTCCTTGCTCATCTTAAGCAGGGTAGGAAGGGCAGTATGCACAGTGCTTAAGAGGATTGTCTCTAGACTCATACTGTCTGAATTTGCATTTTGGCTCTACTATTAAGTTTGAATAAGTTACTTAACCTTTTTAGCTCACAATCTTGATCTCTAAGGTGAGAACTGTAATGCTTTTGTGTGTGTGTGTGTGAGAATTGAATTAATATCTTTGAAAGACTTAGAATACAGTAAACTCTGTAAATATTTGCCATAAGTATCATAATCTTCCTCATTGTTTCTAGTTTACCTGCCCCATTTTTGTTTTGTTTTTGTTTTTGTTTTTATGTACCAGGGTCGGGGATTGAACCTGGGACTTCATATGTGGGAAGCTGGCACTCAACCATTGAGCCATACTGGCTCCCTGAGTTGTTTTCTTTGTCTATTTTGCTTCTTTGTTTTTGGGTTTTTTTGTTTTTGTTTTTTTTCAGGAGGCACCGGGAACTGAACCCAGGACCTCCCATGTGGAAGGTGAGCGTTCAACTGCTTGAGCCACATCTGCTCCCTCTGCTTTACTCTTACACTAAGTGGGCAGAGCTTTGTGGTCCCAGCATTATGAGGGTCTCCTATTGGACCTCCTATGTTTTGAGGCCACAAAGATTAATGCTCAAATCCAGCCAACTTAACAAATATTCTCAAGGTAAAAGGTAATCAAGGAGACAGCCAGCAAGATGGTGGCGGAATAAGGAGCTCCTAGAGTCAGCTCTTGTTACAGGGCAGTTAGTAATCACCCAGAGCTATGTAAATCACCTGTTTGGGGGCTCCAGGAGACCAAAAGAGCATCCTGCAACATCCTTGAAAGAATGGAAGGAGGAGACTGCCCATCTGCAGAGAAGATTCGTAAATAGAGCACTCCACACCGCGGAGGCCGGTGTCCATCCTCCACTGGTGGCACAAGCCGCCTCAGGAGCTATTCTGCGGCTGGAATTGGAAGCTCTACTTCCCAAAAACAAGGGAGGAAGAGACGACTGGGCATCACTTTCAGCAACTGATTAGTAAACTCGGCTGGCTAAAGTATAATCCTAAGAAAAGCTAAAGTTTGAACCTGTCCAAGTCAGAAAGAGGCTGGTAGCTGCCGTTTTAACTCTGCCCCAGGCACAGGGGAAGTGAGGCAGAATGAAAATCACATTGCAAGTAGGGACCACCTTCTTTCCATCCAGATCAGATTGCAGTGCTAGCCTAAGCCCCATCCCCACCTCTGGCAGGGAGGAAGCTGGGGGGACCTGCGTCAGCTTCTCTGGAAAATACAGGACACGCCTCGGGGCATGTATCATCCTACTCTGGCAGCACAAGCAGGCTCAGGAGCTATCTGTGGCTGGAACTGAAAGCTCCATTTCCCAAAAACGGGAGGAAGAGACGGTTGGCCACTGACTTCAGCTACTGATTAGACTAAAATATAACCCTAAGAACAGCTAACGTTTGAGCCTGTCCAAGTTGGAAAGAGGTCGGTAGCCGCCATTTTGACTCTGTCCCCGGCATGAGGGGAAGCTGGGCTGACTGAAAATCACAGTGAAGGTCGGGACCAGCTTCTTTCACCCAGATCAGCCTGCAGCCCTAGTGTAGGCTTCAGCCCCACCTCTA
This sequence comes from Cabassous unicinctus, assembly GCA_029593785.1. Classification (NCBI taxonomy): domain Eukaryota; kingdom Metazoa; phylum Chordata; class Mammalia; order Cingulata; family Chlamyphoridae; genus Cabassous; species Cabassous unicinctus. The sequence continues at coordinate 26,380 of JAQZBX010026385.1, read as the reverse complement.
GCAAGGAGGAGGCTGGCGGGCCCTGCACCAGCCTCTTCGGGTAACTGCAGGTACATTTAGCTGGCACAGACTGAATAGTCAGAAGTCTACTGGGGCAACTGCAGTCATTTTGGACCAGCATGGCATAGATTGCTGCCCACACCTGCAGCTTCCATCCCCGCTGTCCCTACCCCTGGCAAAGGATAAAGTTGGGAGAAGCTTCATTGGTTCCTGGGGCAATGAGGGCAGCTTGAGCCTCCACAGCTTATGGCACCAGCTACATCCTTGGCTCCTACTATACAACCAGCATGGGAGAAAGGGCAAGAAAGCCCTAAACTAAAGAGAGAAACTGCACCTAGAATAAGTACATCTAGTAAGCCAGATGCCAAGACACCAACAAAAAATTACAATCCACACCAAGAAACAGGAAGATATGGCCCAGTTAAAGGAACAGGATAAGACTGCAGATGACATAAAGTTGAGACATCTAATCATAGATGTTCAAACAAATCTCCTTAGTAAATTCAATGAGATGGCTAAAGAGATTACAGATATTAAGAGGACATTGGATGAGCACAAAAAGAATTTGAAAGCATGCATAGAAAAATAGCAGATCTTATGGGAATGAAAGGTGCAATAAATGAAATTTTAAAAAGATGATCAAAGTGCTTGGCTTACCATTCTGAAGTACCAGTCTTCACTTAATCTTGGCCTCAGTTTTCTTTAATTTTTTGTTAGCTTATGGGCATACATAAGAAGATTTTTAAAAAATATTCTGTCTGGTATTTTAGTTGTTTTCAAGGGATGCTCAATCTCATAAGAATTGGAAGTCCTTTACACAACTTAAATGAAAAAGCCAAAATTAAAATTCCAAACTGACTCTGAGCATGTGCTTCAAAACATAACTGGACAAAGGACATAAGCAAGCACTTCTAAAATAAGAAATATTTCACGGGCAATAAATATTCAAATCAACAGAATCCAAAAATTACAAATGTAGGTAACTATACAATTACATTTTTTTAAAAGATTTTTTTTTTTTTAATTTCTTCCTACCCCCTTGTTTGTACTTGCTGTGTCTGTTCGTCTTCCTTGTTTCTTTAGGAGGCACTGGGAACTGAACCCGGGACCTCCGATGTGGGAGGGAGGTGCCTAATTGCTTAAGCCACCTCCATTCCCTGCTGTATTAGTCAGCCAAAGGGGCGCTAATGCAATATACCAAAGACTGGTTGGTCTTTATAAAGGGTATTTATTTGGGGTAGAAGTCCACAGTTACCAGGCCATAAAGCATAAGTTTCTTCCCTCACCAAAGTCCATTGCCATGTGTTGGAGCAAGACAGCTGCCAACGTTTGCCACGGTTCAGGCTTCCTGGGTTCCTCTCTTCCCGGGGCTGCATTTCTCTCCAGGCTTAGCTCCTCTGTTTCCTCCACAAGGTCAGCTGTAGACTATAAGGCTCTCTAGGCTTTTCTTCTTTTCACAAGGCCTGCTGTGAACTCTCAGGCAAATAGCTCGTCTCTATCCCAGGGCCTTTTCTCCAACATCAAAACTCCAACTTCAGAACTGCTACTCAAAAACTGCTGCAACTCTGTTCTTTGTGATGCCTTTTATATTTTCTTCCCCCACCCACCAAGGAATGGGGTTCAACGCCCTACTGAAGTGGCCCAGTCAACACCCTAATCATAACTTAATCATGCCCAGATTAACAGATCAGTTTAAAAGCATGATCCAATTATATTTTTGGAATTCATAATTACATCAAATTGCCCAACGGCTACACCTGCTTTGTTGTGTCTCTCATTGTTTTTCTTCTTGTGTCTCTTGTTGTAACATCTTGTTGCGTCAGCTTGCCACACCTGCCCATCAGACCAGCTTGCTGTGGTGTTTAGGAGGCATTGAGAACTGAACCAGGGACCTCCCATGTGGTAGGCGGGAGCCCAATCACTTAAACCACATCTGCTTCTCTACAATGATATTTTTTCTTATCAAATTAGAGAAGGGAAAAAGGAAATAGAATTTGAAACTGAATAATGACAAGGATCTAAGAATCCAGACACTTTCATATCTCTTACAGGCAAGAATGTTCATTGGTACAACTCCTATGGAGAATATTATGGCAACAGATACCAAAGCCTTTAAAATATTTATATTTGCGATGCAACAATTCCACTTTCAAGAATTTATAAAAATAAAAGTTATGTGCAGAGATTTAGCGACAAGAGTGTTTATTGCATCACGCTATAGAAAAGTAAAACATTAGAAACCGTAATTGTGTCACAATAAGAGAATGGTCTGAGCTGAATGTGAAATATCCATATAATGAAATGCTAAATAACTATTTTAAATGATGTTTTTGAAGTGCATTTATGTTGTGGAAATATATTCATGATAATTTGCTGAATGGAAAAAAAGATGATTACAAACTAAAATATACAAAATATCTAGTTTGGTTTTTTTTTTTAATGATATGTAAAACCATAATGAATCTGAAGGGTTAGCAGTAGTATCACTAGGGAAAGGGACTTTGAATATTTTTAAAACATTTTCTTTTTTTCTTATTTTTATTTTCTACTGTGATCTAAACATTATTAATAATAGTTAACGAACCATTAACACATTCTTAAATAAGAAATGTAATCATTCACAATGCTATAATATTCAAATATAACTACTTTCATTTTTGCGTATTAACTTCTCATTCTCATTAAGCACATGTATTATTTTTTTCTGTGCAATATATTATCCTGTGAAGTTATAGTGAGTATGGTAATTAGGGCAAGTGTAAGTTCTCTAGAAAAGAAAAGGGAAAGGGAAGAAACCTATAGAAACCCACATGTATTTTTTTTTTCCACATGTATTTTTATGTAGTTAAAATTATTCTGTACATAAACATTTTTAAATGCTGTTTCATTGAGATATATTCACATACCATAAAAACTATCCAAAGTGTATAATCAGGGGCTTTTACTATAATCACAATGTTTTGCATTCATCACCACAAAAAAGTTTAGAACCATTTCATTACTCTAAAAAGAAAAACTCCGCACCCCTTTGCAGTCACCTCTCGTCCCTCTATCCTTCCCCATCTCTATATAACCACTAGTCTAATTTCATCTTTATAAATTGATTCATATTTACATTTTATATAAGTGGAATCATACAATATGAAGTACTTTGTGTCTGGTTTCTTTCAAATAGTATAATGTGTTTTTTAATCTGATATTAGCATCTTGTAACATTAACATACATTTGTTCAGTTTCAAAGAAAAACAGCCTTATTCAAATTTCACATGAGGTTTTACTGTGCTATATAGTACCATGTTATATTTTTTAGCTTTCCTTTTAGTAATATATATGACTTTAGGCTTAGCCTTTCAACCACTGTCATACCCATAAAATAACACTGCTAGTTACAAACTTTGTGTTGTGCTTTCACCTATTCTATTCATTTCCAAAGATTAACACACATCCTCTTAAACAATTCTGCACTAGTTAACCCTCAGCTTTCCATTCTCTAACCTCATTCTATTTTTTGGTGGCCCATATTCAACTTATTAACTCCATAGGTTTACAGAGTATATTTAGATCATAATAGCATAATCATACCATATTTATCCTTTTGTGCCTGGCTTGCTTCACTCAACATAATGTTCTCCAGGTTCATCCATGTTGTCATATGCTTCATGACATAATTTTTCTTACATCTGGTATGTATACACCAGAGTTTGTTTAGCCGTTCATCGGTTGATGGGCATCTAGGTGTTTCCAAGTTTTGGCAACAGTGAATAATGCTGCTATGAAAGTCAGTGTGCAGATGTCTGTTCATGTCACTGCTCTCAGTTTTTCTGAGTATATACCCAGTAGTGCAATTGCCAGATCACATGGCAAATCTATATTTAACTTCTTTAGGAACTGCCAAACACTCTTCCACACTAGCTGTACCATTCTACATTCCCCCCAACCGTGAATAAGTGTTCCTATCTCTCCACATCCTCTCCAACAATTGTAGTTTTCTGTCTTTTTAATAGTGGCCATTCTAATAGGTGTGAAATGATATCTTATTGTAGCTTTGAGTTGCATTTCCCTAATTGCTAGTGATGTTGAACATCTTTCATGTGTTTTTCACGATTTGTATTTCTTCTTTGGACAAATGTCTATTAAAGTCTTTTGCCCATTTTTTAATTGGATCATTTGTCTTTCTTTCTATTGTTGAGTTGTAGTATCTCTTTATATATGATGGATATTAAACCCTTATCAGATATGTGATTTACAAATATTTTCTCCTATTGAGTCTGCCGCCTTTTCACCTTCTTGATAAATTCCTTTGAGGTGCAAAAGTGTTTAACTTTTAGAAGGTCCCATTTATCTACTTTTACTTTTGTTGCTTTTGCTTTGGGTATAAGGTCCGAGAAACCACCACCTACCACAAGATCTTTAAGGTATTTCCCTACATTTTGTTCTAGTAGTTTTATGGTCCTGGCTTTTGCGTTTAGGTCTTTGATCTATTTTGAGTTGATTCTTGTATAGAGAGTGAGATGTAAGGGTCCTCTTTCATTCTTTTGGTTATAGATATCCAGTTCTCCAAGCACCATTTGTTGAAGAGACTGTTTTGTCCAGTTAACATGTACTTGGCAGGTTTGTCAAAAACCAGTTGGCCATAGAGGTGAGGCTTTATTTGTGGACTCTCATTTCTATTCCACTGATTGATGCATCTATCTATATGTCAGTCCCATGCCATTTTGACCACTGTAGCCTTGTAATATGTTTCAAGGTCAGGCAGTGAAATTCCTCTGACATTGCTCTTCTTTTTCAGAATGCTTTTGCCTATTCGGGTGCACTTTCCCTTCCAAATGAATTTGTTAACTGTCTTTTCAATTTCTGTTAAGTAGACTATTGGGATTTTGATTGGTATTGCATTGAATCTATAAATCAGTTTGGGTAAGATTTACATTTTCATGATATTTAGTCTTCCAATTCATGAACATAGAATGTGTTTCCATTTGTTTAGGTCTTTCTTGATTTCTTTTAGCATTGTTTTCTAGTTTTCTGCATATAGTTCCTGTACTTCTTTGGCTAAATTGATTCCTATGTATTTGAGTCTTTTTATTTTTTTTACTTTTACTTTTGTAAATGGAATTTTTCCCCTGATTTCCTTTTCAGAGTGTTCAATACTACTGTACAGAAACACTACTGATTTTTACATGTTAATCTTGTATCCTGCCACTTTGCTGAAGTTGTTTGTTAGCTCAGATAGCTTTGTTGTAGACATTTCAGAGTTTTCTAAATATAGGATCATGTCATCAGCAAATAGTGAGAGTTATACTTCCTCTTTTCCTAATTGTATGCCTTTTATTTTATTTTATTTTTCTTGTCTAATTGCATAGCTAGTACTTCTATTACAATGGTGAGTAACAATGGTGACAGTGGACTTCCTTGTCTTGTTCCAGATCTTAGAGGGAAAGCTTTCAACTTTTCAGCATTGAGTATGATTTTGGCTGTGGGTTCTTCATGTATGCCTTTTATCATATTAAGGAATTTTACTTCTATTCCTATCTTTCAAAGTGTTGTTATCAAGAAAGGATGCTAGATTTTGTAGAATGCCTTTTCTTCATCGATTCAGATAATTATGTGTTTTTCTTCCTTCAGTTTGTTAAAGTGGTGTATTATGTTAATTGATATTCATATGTTGAACCAAGCTTGCATATCAGGAATAAATACCACTTGGTTTTGTTGTCTCAGTCTTTTGATATGCTATTGGATTCTTTTGCAAGTATTTTGTTGAGAGTTTTTGCATCTCTGTTCATTAGAGTGTTTGGTCTGTAATTTTCTTTGCTTGTAGTGTCTTTATCTGGCTTTGGTATTAGGGTGATGTTGGCTTCATAATGTATAGGTAATTTTCCCTCCTCTTCAATGTTTTGGAAGAGTTTAAACAGGATTGTTGTTAATTCTTCTCGAAATGCTTGGTAGAATTCTCCTATGAAGTTTTCTGGTCCTTTTCTTTGTTGGCAGATTTTTGATGACTGATTCAGTCTCTTTAAATGTGATTGGTTTGTTAAGTTTTTGTATTTCTTATAGCATCAGTGTAGGTTGTGCATTTGTAGGAATTTGTCCATTTTATCTATGTTCTCTAGTTTGTTGGCATACAGTTTCTCATAATATCCTCTTATGATCCTTTTTATTTCTGAGCAGTCAATCATAACTTCCTCCTTTCATTTTGGGTTTTATTTATTTGCATCTTCTCTCTTTTTTTCTTTGTTAGATAGCTAGGGGTTTGTCAATTTTGTTGATCTTCTCGAAGAACCAGCTTTTGGTTTTGTTGATTTTCTGTATTATTTTATTGTTCTTAATTTCTTTTACTTCTGCTCTAATCTTTATTATTTCTTTCCTTCTGCTTGCTTTTTGCTTTTTTTCTCTCTCTTTTTTTATTTCGTTACAGCTTGCTTTTTGAGTGGCTTACTGTTCATTTTCTAGTTTCTCCAATTGTTCATTTAGATCTTTGATTTTAGCTCTTTCTTCTTTAATATAGGCGTTTATGGTTATAAATTTCCCTCTCAAGACTGTCTTCACTGATAAGTTGTGTTCTCGTTTTCATTTGTCTCTATATATTTACTAATTTCATTTGCAATTTTTTCTTTGACCCCCTGATTATTTAGGAGTGTGTTGTTAATCCTCTACACATTTGCTAATTTGCCTCTTTCCTGTCTATTATTGAGTTCTAGTTTCATTCCATCATGATCTGAGAAAGTGCTTTGTATAATTTCAACCTTTTTATATTTATTGAAACCTGCATTATGACCTAACATGTTGTCTATCCTGGAGAAAGATCCCTTAGCACTTGAAAAGAATATATATCCCTCTGAGCTTGGGTGCACCGTTCTGTATATGTCTATTAGGTCTAGCTTGTTTATCATATTGTCCAAGTTCTCTGTTTCCTTGTATCTTCTGTCTAGTTGTTCTATCTAATGATGTGAGTGATGTGTTGAAGTCTCCAACTATTATTGTAGAGATGTCTATTTCTCCCTTCAGTTTTGCCAGAGTTTGCCTCATGTATTTTGGGGCACCATGTTTAGGTACATAGATATTAATGATGGTTATTTCCTCCTGGGGATTGTCCCTTTTATTATATATAATGGCCTTCTGCATCTCTTAAAACTTTTTTGCACTTAAAGTCTGTTTTTTTCTGATATTAGTATACCTACCCCTGCTATTTTTTGGTTACTGTTTGCATGGAGTATCTTTTTCCAACCTTTCACTTTCAGCTGGTTTGTATCACTGGTTCTAAGGTGTGTCTTTTGTAGGCAGCATATGGATGGCTCATGTTTGTTAGTTTTTTATCCATTCTGTCAGCTATATCTTTTGATTGGGGAATTTAATCCATTCACATTCAATGATATTATTGTAAATGCATTATATACTTTCACCATTTTATTCTTTAGTTTTCCTAAGTCATATATTATTTTTTACTGTCTTATTCCTCTTTGGTTATCCTTTCTGCTCTTCTTTCTTCTATACTCTCCTCCAAGCCTCTCTCTCCTGTCTTTTTCTTTCAGGCTGTAAGCTTCATTTAATATTTCCTGCAAAGGTGGATTTTTTATAAGAACTCTTCAAGTTCTCTGTTTGCTTGTTGCTCTTCTGTCTAGTTATTCTATCTAATGATGTGAGTGGGGTGTTGAAGTCTCCAACGATTATTGTAGAAATGTATGTTTGTCCCTTCAGTTTTGTCAGAGTTCGTCTCATATATTGTGGAGCACCCTGGTTAGGTGCGTAGATATTTATGACTGTTATATCTTCCTGGTGGATTGTCCCTTTTATTAATATATAATGGCCTTCTGTATCTCTTGCAACTTTTTTGCATTTAAAGTCTGTTTTGTCTGATATTAGTATAGCTACCCCTGCTCTTTTCTGTTTACTATTCGCATGGAGTATCTTTTTTCAACCTTTCACTTTCAGCCGGTTTGTATCCCTGGGTCTAAGGTGAGTTTCTTGTAAGCAGCATATGGATGGCTCATGTTTTTTTTATCCATTCTATGAGCCTTTATCTTTTGATTGGGAAGTTTAATCCATTCACATTCAATGATATTACTGTAAATGCACTATTTACTTCTCTCATTTTATTCTTTGGTTTTCATCTTGATTTTGTCTGTCTTTTTACTCTTTTGGTTGTCCTTTCTGCTATTCTTTCTTCTGTACTCTCCTCCAAGCCTCTCTCTCCTGGCTTTTTCTTTCAGGTTCTAAGACTTCCTTTAATATTTCCTGCAAATGTGGATTCCTTTTTGCAGACTCTCTTAGTTTCTGTTTGTTTGTGAATATTTTATACTGTCCTTCATATTTGAAGGACAGTTTTGCTGGATAAAGAATTCTTGGCTGGAAGTTTTTCTCTTTCACTTTCCTAATTCTATCATATCACTGTCTTCTCGCCTCCATGGTTTCTGAAGAGAAATCTGCACTAAGTCTTACTGGACATCCCTTGTATGTGATTGGTTGTTTCTCTCTTGCTGCTCTGAGAATTTTCTCTTTATCTTTGACATTTGACATTCTGGGTAGTATGTGTCTTGGCGTAGGTCTATTTGGATTTAATCTGATTGGGGTACGTTGTGCTTCTTGGACATATGAGTTCATTTCTTTTGTGAGAGTTGGGAAATTTCCAACTATTATTGCCTCAAATACTCTTTCTGCCCCTTTTCCCTTCTCTTCTCCTTCTGGAACTCCCATGACACGTATGTTGTTACGTTTTGTGTTGTCATTCAACTATCTGAGCCCGTGCTCAATTTTTTCCATTCTTTTCTCTCTCTCTTTTCTCTCTTCAATTTTAGCTGTTCTGTCTTCAGTGTCACTTATTCTTTTTTCTATCATTTCGAGTCTGCTGTTGTATGCCTCAAATGTGTTTTTTTATCTCACCTATTGTCTTTCATTCCCATGAGCTGTTACTTTTCTGTTCCGGGTTTCAAATTCTTCTTTGCATTCACTCAATGTCTTCTTGATGTCATTTATCTCTTTAACTATAGTGTTTCAACTCATTAATTTGATTTCGGAAATTTGTGCTCATCTTGCTGATTAGTTCTCTCAAATTCTGCATCTCTTCTGGGACTTTGATGTATTCCTTTTCTTGAGCCATGTCTTCTATTTTCTTAGTACAGCTCGTAATTTTTGGCTGGTGTTTAGGCATCTGGTTAGGATGTAGTTTACTCAGATGCTCAATCTCCTTCTCTTTTATAGGGATTTAGTGTCAGGAGACTGTGAGTTACCACAGCTCTTTGATTTTTGGCTCCCCCTGGATTGTTAGGATTGTCCTGCTGGTTTCTCAAAACTGGGCACTGGACCCAGTAATTGGTTGTAAAATTGCTTCCTAGGTTCTTGGGCAGGGAGGCTATAGAGGCCAGAAAAAGCCTCTCCTACTTATTTTTAATTTTCTTGTGTGCACTTCCTTGGTCTGCCAGGAGATGGTGCTCTTTGGCAGCTCTCAATTCAATTCCTGGTCAGAGGCATTGCAACACAGACCAGATCAATGTGCTAGAGCTTCCTGTCTGGAGGCTAGGAGCCTTATAATTCAAACTTTCTCTGAGACAGTTCTCCAGCCTTCTCTGGCAGCCCCCTCCCTTTTCCCGGCTAGGAAATATTTCCACTTCCCTCTGAGTCCTCAACAATCAGTCCCTGTTAGTAGAGAGGGAGATTCGAAGGGTTGTATATCTTTAGCCCGTTGCAGGCTCCAAGGCAAACAATGGCGCAGCCCCAACCAGCCTGGAAGGGCTCTTGGGACACAGCAGACCAAATTTGTGAGTCAAAAACTGAGTCAGCCTTAGGCTGTGTCCCTCTCTCTCCCCTTTCCTGTGGCGTCCTCAACAATTAGTTCAGGCTAGAAGAGAGGGAGATTGCGAGGGTCGGATTTCTCCAGTCCTTCGCTGGCTCCCAGGGCAAACCACTATGTGGTCTCACTTGGCCTGGAAAGGCTCGTGGGGCACAGCAGACCAAATCTGTGGGTCAGAAGCTGAGTCAGCCTTAGGCTGTGTCCCTCTCTCTCCCCTTTCCTAGGGTGGTAGATCCCTGGAGCCCCCTTTGTCTGTAGTCGCAGGCCCAGAGGCCTGAGAATTCTAAAGAGTCTTTAGTGTGAGGGAGGGTGCCAGCAGCAGCAGCTACTGCTGGTTCCAACTCACAGTTCTGTCATCGTGATTTCCCTCTTTTGTCCCTCTCTTCTCTGGGTGGTGTGCAGCCTTCACCTGCTGTCCTAAACCCTAGAAGATCTTTTTAGGGGCTGTTTCAGCCTGTCCTATAGCTATTTTTCTGGAGAAGAGATTCCCGTCTTTAAGAACTCTTTCTGTTTGTGAATATTTTATACTAACCTTTATATTTGAAGGACAGTTTTGTTGGATAAAGAATTCTTGGCTGGCAGTTTTTCTCTTTCAGTGTCCTAATTGTATCATACCACTGTCTTCTCGCCTCCATAATTCTTGATGAGAAATCCGCACTAATTCTTACTGGGAGTCCTTTGTATATAATGGTTTGTTTCTCCCTTCCTGCTCTCAGAATTTTCTCTTTATATTTGACATTTGACATTCTTACTATGTGTCTTGTATTAAGTGTATTCATATTTATTCTGATTGGGGTATGATGCAATTCTTGAATATGTAAGTTCATTTCTTTCATGAAAGTTGGAAATTTTCAGCTATTATTTTCTCAAATACTCTTTCTGCCCTTTTTCCCTTCTCTTCTCCTTCCAGAACTCCCACGACACATATATTGTTCTGTTTCGTGTTTCATGCAACTCCCTGAACCCCTACTCTTTTTTTTTTTCCATCTTTTCCACTCATTGTTCTTTTTTCTCTTCAATTTCAGCCTTTCTGTCTTCTATATCACTTATTCTTTCTTTTATCATTTTAAGTATGCTTTTGTATGCCTCTAATGTGTTTGGTTTTTTTATGTATATATACTTTTAAAATTTTTAAAGATAATTCGATTACATAAATGTTACATAAAAAAATATAGGGGATTCCCATGTTCCTCACTCCTACTCCTCCCACATTTTCCCACATTACCAACATCCTTCATTAGTGTAGTACATTTGTTACAATTGATGAACGCATTTTCGAGCATTGCCACTAAGCATGGATTATAGTTTACATTGTAGTTTACACTCCTCTCCCTGATGACTTACAATTCCAGAGCTTTTTCCAAGATTCTGCAAAAGAATTGCTTTGGTTTCTGTTGGGTTCTTTTTCTCTCTCACTCTTACCTTTCCTCCCTCCCGTTCTCACTACCCTTCTCACTCTTCTTACCAGGTATGGTGGTTTGGAGTTGTATGTACCCCAGAAAAACATGTTCTGAAACTTAATTCATTCCTGTGGATGTGAATTCATTCTAAGTAGGACCTTTGTTGAGGTTACTACAGTGAAGGTGTGGCCCATTTCATTCAGGATGGGTCATAATTCTATTACTGGAGTACTTTATAAATGGAATGAAATTCAGACATACAGAAAAAGAAGCCATGGAAGTTAAGAAGCTGAAATTCATTGAAAACCAGAAGCCTCCATGTGCCATGAGGCAGAGGAACCAAGGACCAAGGATCACTGGCAGCCATTCCCAGAACACCATAGTCTTTGTGGAAAAAGCATTACCTTGAGATTTTAACAATGAGTCTACTATTATTTAAATGATGTTTCAGGAAGGATTGGAGATAAATGCATGTTCAAGTCACTGTTTAACTGAAATCACATCTTATAATATGACCATACATTCAGCAATATAACATTTTCTCCATTTATTCAAGTCATAGTTTAAATCTCCCTAAGTTTAATTCATCTCTCATTCGGATACATTCCAAATAATGCAGTTTGCTCTTGGTATTTTATCTAGTCCTAGCTAATATTAATTCATTACATATCTTATGTTGTTTGATATTTGTAAAAATATTCAAAACTATCTTAAGTAATAGTTAATAATAATATCCTTATATTATCCCTTAATTTGGAGGGAATGCTTCTAATAGGGATTTTTTTTTTTTAGGAGGTACTGGGAATTGAACCCAGGACCTTGTACATGGGAAGCAAGTGCTCAACTACTGAGCTACATCCACTCCCCAATGAGAGTTGGTTTTTCATTTGTTTGTTTGTTTTTGTTTTTAGGAGGTTCTCAGGATCGAGCCGGGACCTCGTACGTGGGAAGCAGGCGTTCAACCACTTGAGCTATATCCGCTCCCCAGGGTTTTACTATTGGATATAATATTGACTTCTGTTGAAATATGTCTTTGTGTGTGTGTGTGTGTGTGTGTGTGTGTGTGTGTATTATTGGGGCTGGGGATTGAACCTGGTACCTGGTATGTGGGATGCCGGTGCTAAACCACTGAGCCACATCAGCTTCCCTGAGTTGTTTTTTCTTTTCATTTGTTTTGCTTGTTGTTTGTTTTTGTTTTTGTTTTTCAGGAGGCACATGGGAACTGAATCCAGGACCTCCCATGTGGGAATAAAGAGCTCAACCATTTGAGCTACATCCGCTCCCATCATTATTTTTTAAAATGCTTTTAGGGATAGGCTCAAAAACTGAGGAAACATGTCCAAAGGACACAGAAACCACATTAAAGGGCTAACCTTTGAACAAATTTGGTATCCCATTTGGAGCATCAAAATAAATAATAGTAATGGATTGATTTCAACATAATGAATTAAAGATAATAATCCATTAGTCCACACTGGTACTAAAATAAATTAAAAAGGAGAAGGGAAAACTTTTACAGAAGAACACCTATAAATGTCAAAAGAATAGTAGAAATAGAAAGCCACCTTTATTTACAGCAGTCATTGTACTAATTGATTCAGGCAACAGTCACCAGTTGATGCCAAAATTATTGGGTAAAAAACTGCTTTGAAAACAGGATATTCATGTGGTCTCAAGTATAAATTAGAATGGAAAAGATATCCTTAAAATGGTGTAATGTGGCAGATAACACCTTAACCAAATAATTAACGTCATATCACTAATAAAGGATGTTCTGACATCATGTGCCTCCTAATATGATGTACTTCAGATCAGTTTTGTTGTATTCCTGCCAATAATGTTCAACCTAAATCTAATCATGGGGAATTAACCAGACATTCAAATTGAGGAAGGCTCTGCAAAACAACTTGCCTGGACTGTTCCACAATATCAGTATGTGAAAAATTAAGGCTGGAGTATTGCTTAGATGAGAGGATGAGAGGAGTCTGAAGAATGATTGGACCCTAAATTGAAAAGAAAACAATAACAACAAATAAAGTTATCTAGGATACTTTGGGGACAAATGGCAAAATACAAATATGGATTATAAATTATAACATTTTAAATATCAATGTTAACTTTCCAGAACGTCTTAATTACTACTAATAATGTATGATAGTGTTATTTTTCTAAGGACATACACACTGAAATATGTATGGTTGAAGTGCCACAGTGTTTGCAACTGACTCTCAAATGGTTCAGCAAAAAGTTAAGAAAAAAAATAGTATATTTATATATACATTTAGACAAACATAACACCTCAGAGGGTGGAAGTGCAAATGTAGCAAGAGTTAAAAATTGTTAAATGGGTTGTCTGTGGGAATACTGTTACTGGAACTTGAATTCGAAATTTTTCAAAGTAAGAGATTGGAATAAGAGAAATATATTTTTGTAATGCTGATCTATAATACCATAAAATTTAAATTTAGCTATCCTATACCTAAAACTCTTGCCTTCTTAGTAATAATTTCTCTAACAATTTGTTTTAATTCCTCTTAGCCCATAAGAAATTATGTGTGTGAATATACATATGCATTTGTGAGACTGTTTGGAGTCTCTACCCAAATCCTATTCCCCAAGAAATCTCTTCAGCGTGTGTATTTTTATTGATGGCCCTGCTCTGTCATAAATATCCTGAAATACCCTGAAAATGTTCTTTCTTTATAAAACAATACCATTTATTAGCTTCTCTTGAAATGTTTTCCTAAAATGGCCTAACAAACTTTTGTACCAAATCTTAACTTGGTGAAAAATGAATGTCTTTATGAGTTTTTCAAACATTGCAAAATAAAATAATTGTGAAGGATCGTCACATGACCTTCTTTTCAGTTCATGGTTTTCAGTAGTTAATAAAAAGAGTCTTGAGTGCTATTTCTTCTCAACAAATTTACAGTTTTTAAGTGCTTAACATTGAGTCATTACTTTCCCCTTTTCTACTTTACTATCTAATTTATTTAATTTTTATTTTAATCTAATTCCCATCATATTCTATTTATGGCTTGTTAGTCTTATTTGGATTCTTATAGTGGTGAACTTGAAAGAAGTAAATCTTTCCATCTAAACTCAGAAATCCTAAGAGGCCTGCTCTGCCTCTAACTAGCTCTGATACTCAGGCATCAGATTGGTCATCTAAATATCTGGGTCTGTTTAATCATCTAAAAATTTCATTAGACCAGATACCGAGATAACAATCATAGGATACAGTGAGTCTGCAATGTCCCCCTTTATTGTGTGGCTTCAATGGCTGTTCTTTCTGAAACTGTAGCTAAAGCTTTCTCTTTTTATCACACATATGCTCTCCCCCTCCAACTCTCAAGGTTTACTTGGGGTTGAGGAGTCAAGGTATGACCGGCATAGCTTCTTCTTACCCCTTTTAATATTTCATTCAATAATCTTGTAATAGGTGCATCCCTTTTGCACATAAACTTTTTCTCCAACTATTTACCTTGTTGGAAACTTTATTTATGGTCCTTATTCACAAACTTATACTTTTGATATTTTTTGGCATTTACTATTAATAGCTACTAATCTCCCTAATTAAAATGTTGACATCCCTAGTTTTGTTAGAGGACCCAAAGACAGAGGACCTTAAAACGATATGTATCAAGGAATTATTTCATTACCTCTTCAGTTTCAAAGAAATGGGAATAGCCTCAAAATACCTCTTTCTGATGAACAACCAGTTCTCAGCATGAAATGGGGTTGCATGGAAAAGTTCATCTGTAGGATGGGGTAGTGAACTCATGTACCCATCTGTTTTTTTTGCTTTGCAAATAATCTGAAGATCACTTTGTGGCAAACATGTTTTGCAATTTTGATTCTTTTTCTATTTTTAAAACTAATTTTGCTTTTACAAAATGGTTTTGTTCATATTAGAAAATATAGACATGGAAAAAGAAGAAAATAAAATCACATGTAATTTCACCATCCAGAGATAATGTTGGTGCTTATCCTCCGAGATCTTTCTCTTTGGGGATTTTTATTTTTTAAATGAATTCATATTTTATATGCCGTTTTGTTACCTGAATTTTTCATTAATAATATATTGTGAGCATCTTTTTAAGATTTAACATTCCTCTGCACTTTTAGTTTATATGGCTGTGTAATATTGTGTTTTTATTACATGATTTATTTAAACAGTTACCTATTGTTGACTCAAATTGTTTGTTATAATAGTAGTGCTCTGGTGACATGGATGAATTAAATCTTAGGACACAATCTTTTTGAATAAAAAAGGAGATCGCTAGATCAAAGAGGATTCAGAATTTTTAAAACTGCCAAACTGCTTCTTCTTGAGTACTCTGTATTTAAGTAGCTTAATGTAATTTTCAGAGGAAACCATTAAGGAAGGTGACTGGTTTAAATACTATGAGAACTCTAGTTAACCTTTTAGTAATCTGTAAAATTGGTAGTCTAAAGGTCTGGAAGTAAAAATAAATGAGTTACTATCTGCTCTCATTAGGAGTAAAATGTCATTAAGAATTTTAAAAATAAATGAATAGTAATGACTATGTAACAGTATAGGACAGTTTACCAACATATAAAGCTATGAACTTTTATAGGAAATGGTTAGGTTAATGTAGTTTCCCCTTCCTTTTTTTAAAAAAAGTGAGGATATCTTTGCTTACTCTAAATAAAATTAATGTATATATGTTTTTAAGAAGATCTAATAATACACAAATATAAAGCAGCAAAGAGTAAAAATTGCTATATATAATCATAGTTCTCAGAAATATATCTCTTGTTAATTTTATACTCATACTCATATACATATATATACACACAATTTTGTATATTTATTTTTAAAAATATATAAATTGGGATTATATTCTAATTCTGTTGTATAAGTTGCTTTTTGTAAAATCTTATATTGCTACATATAGATTTACCATACCTTTTTAATTCCTACATGGTTTTCCATGGTAAGGATGTACTATATTTTAGTAAGTAAATTTCCTGTTGATAATCATTTAGATCATTTCCTTTTCTTCTCAGTTACGAAGTGGTACACCGAATGTCTTATGTAGGCATCTTCATTCTTTATTATTTCCATAATAAATCACTAAAATTATTCTATAATGTGAAATTTCTTAAGAAATATATCTGCAGCAGTGGAATTGCTCTGTTATTAGTAGAAAGTAATGGTTAGTCTCCAAACTCTCTAGTACAGTTTGATGCCCAACTTCCCCAATGCTAATTGACCTCACTATAAAATGGATTCAGTAATAGATGCCACTTTACAGAACTGTTGAGATATGTGTATTCTAGTCTAATGAAATACTTTTAGTAATATATGCATCCTAATGTTTCCTCTTTTAACCACGTTCACTTATGTAGTTCAGTGCTGTTGATTACACTCACAATAATGTGCTGCCATCACCACCATCCATTTTCAAACCTTTACTATCAGCCTAAATAGAAATTCTGTACAAGTTAAGCATTAATTCTCCTTTCTGTAACCCCAGTCTATCTCCTAGTAAGCTATATTCTAGATTCTAACTATGAATTTTCTTATTCTAATTATTTCATATCAATGAGACAATATAATATTTGTCCTTTTGTGGCTGGCTTATTTCACTCAAGATAAAGTCCTCAAGGTTCATCAATGTTGTTGCACACTTCGTTCTTTTTCATGGCTGAATAATATAACACTGTATGTACATATCAAATTTTGTTTATCCTTTCATCAGTTGATGGACATTTGGGTTGCTTCCATATTTTGGCAGTTGTGAATAATGCTACTGTGAGCATTGGTGTACAAATATCTGTTCAAGCGTCTGCTTCCAGTTCTTCTGGGTACATACCTAGTAGTGGGATTGTCAAATCATATGGTAATTCTATTCCTTTGCTACCTGAGGAACCATCAAACTTTCTTCCACAGCAACTGCATCATTTTACAGTCCCACCAGCAATAAATGAGTGTCCCAATTTCTCTACATCCTACCCTAACACCTGTGATTTCCTGGGGTTTTTTTTTTTTCCAATAGTAGCCATTCTAGTAAGTGTGAAATATGTCATTGTGTTTTGATTTTCATTTCCCTAATAGCTAGTGATGGTGAGCATTTTTCACTTGCTTTTTAGCCATTTGTATATCCTTTTTGGATAAATATGTAGTCAAGTCTTTTGCCCATCTTTTTTTTTTTTAAGATTTATTTTTTTTATTAATTTACTTTATCCATTTTAACACCCCCCCCACCC
>JAQZBX010026384.1:0-28975 GCA_029593785.1 Cabassous unicinctus | reverse complement strand
TAACACTGTGACCTCTTTAGACACTGATTCTCCAGTGATAGCATTCCTAGCTCCTTTAATGAATTTTCATAGGACATGGTTCTAAGATACCTCCATCACCTCAGATTTTATAAATATTTTCACAGCTATGTAGTACTTAAGACAGATCTATTATTCCAGTTCCTGTTGACCTATCGCAAAAAGAATAAAGTGTGAGTTAATTGATCATTTTCCTAAAATCAAAATATCAGCTTTTTTTGCCACCTTATGTCATGCTGCCACCTCATATTTAACTTTCTCCCATTAAAATATTAAGCATTTTTTCAAAGCCATTAAGTTTCAGGATATTGCTATGGATGAGGAGAGGGGACTTGATCATAAATACCAACTTTAAATTTTTATATATACTTAAATTCCACCCATCAAATTTGGTTTGGACTCAATTATTCTATGTTTTCTACCTAAAATTTGAGCTTCTGGCTATCTTTGAATCTGACAGTATGTCATCACTTGTTTTTTCCAGACCATTAATATAATTTTCAAAAGGCTAGGGTTGAGGACAGAGACCTGAAACACTCTAAAAAAGACCCATGAACACCCTTTTTATCAGTCAGCCAGCTATAATTACATCTCAAAATAATTCAATCCACATCTTCCTATTTATCTACAAGGACACCATGTGGGGCCTGAAGCTGATCAATATCTTGTTAAGATGTGTTTATAAATTATCTACTGCTTTCATGATCTACTCATCAAGTAAAAGTAGCATATAAAGAAACAGGGTAAATATCGAAGTAGTTTTTTATTAAATCCAATGAGTTATTTTTCTAAGTGCACCTAATAAAGTCAAAGATGATGATAAGAAATGTTAATTGGGATCAACATGAAACTCACTTATTTGTAGTTTTAAAATGCAGCATCTTTTCCTTCATAATTGTAGTGTTGGATAGTGGAAGACAAGCAAATAGGAATGAGACCCACATCCCCATGACCATTCTTAAGATCCTGATATCACACACACACACACACACACACACATACACAGACAATGATATTGGGACATGAGACATTATAGCACCATGGAATTGATCCTGCCAAATGTGAAATCATTAACTTTTTCTAAAGATTTAGAGAAACAATAAAAAAAGTTGAGATCCACTATTGCCATGTGACATTCTGCCCTCCCAAACAACCACCTTAGTTATGCTTTTTTTTTCCCTTTGTGTAAATTAGATTGATGTGACCAGCTTAATTTTTCAGCTCTGCTTTCACTTTCCAAAACTCTCCAAAGATGGCCAATATTGATTTTATAATCTCATCTGCAATTTCTCTCAGTACTCTGAAATATAATACTTAGTGTGAAAGAGATTTAAGTTAATCTGTGTTAAATATAAACTCTCTTAATCTTTCTAGAAATTTTTCACTTTTAAGATTTTCTTGCAAATATGCTTTATCCTTCATGTTTTAAAATAATTAACCTTAATTGAAAAGAAGGAGGCAAAATAGAATGTAAGTATTTTTTTATACTGCTGTTTTCTCTTAATGTTAAATTAAGCTACCCATTACAAGCATAACTGTAAAAGGCCTTTACTTTTATCTAAAAGTATTTTATTTTATTTTATTTTAAGTATATTTTTGTTCCTTTGGTTATTCAATCATAGGAAAATACTGCCATAATTTTATATTAATCCTGATTTGGGATGTTCATTTAAGTCTATGCTATCATTCCAAATTTAGATACACTTTTTTTTTATATTACTATCTCTCCATCAGGGCTGTTTTGAGGGGGAAGCCATGTGTGTATTTTTCTTATATAAAATAATAATTTAGCCAAAAATACATGTTTATTATTTAAATTTGAGGAAATAAAAGGCAGGCAAAGATGAAAAAGAAGTCATTCCCACCCCTCCTCAAATGTATTCCAACTCTGTCCACATCATGGCATTGATCTTGCCAGTGCCATTTATGTGCATAGGCATAATTACTTGGATTTTCATCATTTATCTGTGTGTTTATCTAAAATTAAATCAGGTACCTACAGCACCCTGCATTTTTTATGTAACTACAAATCCTGAAAAGCTTTCCATCCTGGCATTCATTAACTCAGTGTTTTAGTTTGCTAAAAGCTGCTGGGAGCAATATACTAGAAATGGGTTGGCTTTTGTAATGTGGATTTATTAGGTTAAGATATTCCAGCTCTGAGGTCTTGAAAGTGTCCAAATCAAAGCACCATCAGGAGATCCTTCCTACCTGAGCTGCAGCTGTGGGCAATCAGGCACATGGCAGCGTCCACTTGTCTTTCCCATCTCCTCCGGGCCTCGTTGCTTTCAGCTTCTGGCTAAAATAAGTGGCTTCCTCTCAGCTGCTGTGTTCCATTGATTTCTGCTTCTTGCTCCTGGGACTTCTCTCTCAGCTTCTGGGTTCCTCTCTGTCTCTGCTGCTTAATTTCTGTTTCTGTGGCTTTTTATTCCTCTGTTTATAAAGGACTACAGTAAGAGGATTAAGACCCATGCTGGGTTATGAAATCTAATCAAAGCCCTTAATTGAAGTAATTTAGTCAAAAATTGAAAAGAATAGAATAGGTTTACATGCATAGGAATGGATTGAACCTAAGGACATGATTTTCTAGAATCCATAAATGCTTCAAACTGCTACAAACTGATCACTAAATATGTTCAGTTGTCTGCTGTCTGCTTCCTTGCAGTCAGGTGTGAACAACGTGTCCTGCTTTGACCACATTTTTGAGAGGAGCTTGCACATGTTTTTGGGCAGAAGATGGCCTACTACCTGTCACAATGAGCCACAGTGTTCAGATGATTGGGGACTCTGTAATTCAGCATGAGGAGTGGGCGGAGTTGGACAGTTGAGAGCTAGACTTAAAAGGAACTTAGTATGTGATACTGAAGTCAGTGAGAGAGAGGGGACAGCAGTTCAGATGAGAGTCTCTAGGGTAAAAAAAAAAGATAAGCTTAGGCAGACAATGCCAAATCGTTGCCAAAAGGTGTTATATTCTGGAGGGTTGTACAGGAGTGAATAATGGTTACCTGTGAAGCCAAATGAGGTTATTAATTAGGATCTGGGTATTCTATCAGGGCTGGAACCAGAGCTCAAATGATAGCTGGAATACTCAGAAATTAGTACACCTGGATAAAATCCCTGATATTTTCAAGACTTATATGAACAGGTTGGGATTAGGGCAAAGCTATTTGGTTCTGTTTTGTAGTTTTACTTCCACGTTTATTTATTTATTTATTTATTTTCATTATATATTTATTTTGTTAAGCCTTTGAACATATTTATAGTAGAAACTTTAGGGTCCTTTCTAATCATTTTAACATATGAGTGATCTTGGAGTTGATTTCTACTGATGGGATCTTTACTTGAACATGGGTCACATTTCCCTCTTTGAATGCCGAGATTTTTTTGTTTGTTTGTATTCCTTCTTGGATCCTGGACATTATGTAAAGGCTCTGAGTTCTGTAATATTCCTTTGAAAAGTGATTTTTCTACTTGAAAATACCTAACTTGTCTAGATTCACACTCCATACTTTGTCTCCTGAATTGCTACTTGCTTGCTTCACCACCCAGCTTCTGCTTTATCCCCAAATCCCCTGCAATCTCCCCCCAACATGTGTAGTTTAGTTGTCAGCCAAGGATATGGATGGGATTTTATAGTCATAGTTTTTCACACATCTCTTCTGCTTCCTGCTTTGCAGGGTTCCACCCCTAACATTCTGGCTGTTCTACTAGCTGCAAATTCTGCTCTCTGATTGTTCAAGTTAGTAAAACTATAGTTTATACATCTTGAGGTATATGCTAATTGTGGAGTCTCCTCAGACAAAATGGTGCAAACTCCCAAATCTTAACTTGCTGCAATTATTCTTTCAAGAGAAGATGTCCCTCAAAATCTGCATTCCAAATAGTTGTTTTAAAAAAATATTTTTAGGTTCTATAATTGTGATCTGTGAGAGGGGTAGTCTGAAGCTACTTCATCATTACTTGAAGTTGGAACTCTGATAAATTTTAATATTGACAGTTTCTTGAGTCTGATATTTTAAAATGTTGTTTTGATTTCTTGTCTCTTTTTGCATTTTTTCTTTCATCCATTAAGAACATCTTATATTCCTTTATAAATCTGAGTTTTAAAAATTATTCTGCTTTGGTACAGGCATAAAGATAGAGAGATTGACCAATAGAACCAAATCAAGAACTCAGAAATAGACACTCACATCTATGATCAAGTGATTGTTGACAAGGCTGTTAAGCCTACCCAGTTGGATTAGAAGAATCTATTTAACAAATGGTGCTAGAAGAACTGGATATCCATATCCAAAAGAAAGAAAGAGTGCCCCTATCTCACAACTTATACAAAAATTAACTCAAAATGATCAAGGACCTAAATATAAAAGCAACAACCATAAAACCCCTAGAAGAATATGTAGGAAAACATCTTCAAGATTTTGTGGTAGGTGGTAGTTTCTTAAACCTTACACCCAAAGCATGAGTGAGAAAAGAGAAAATAGATAAATGGGACTTGTTCAAAATTAAACATTTTGTTCTTCAAAAAACTTGGTCAAGAAGGTAAAAAGGCAGCCTGCTCAATGGGAGAAAATATTTAGAAACCACATATCTGATAAGGGTTTGATACCCATGTTATTTAAAGAGATCTTACAACTCAACGATAAAAAAGGCGAGTAATCCAATTTAAAAAATGAGCAAAAGACTTGAATAGACATTTCTCCAAAAAGGAAATGCAAATGGCCAAAAAGCACATGAAAAAAATTGCTCAACATCACTAGCTATTAGGGAAATGCAGATCAAAACCTACAATGAGATACCATTTTGCATCTTATAGCATGGCCATTTTTTAAAAATTAGAAAAATACAAGTGCTGGAAAAGATGTGGAGATACAGGAACACTCTTTCACTGTTGGTGGGAATGTAGAATGGTGCAGTCTCTGTGGAAGACAGTTTGGCAGTAACTCAAGAAGCTGAATATAGAACTGTAATATGATCCCACAATCCCATTACTAAGAGTATATTCAGAAGAACTGAAAGCAAGGACGTGAACTGATATTTGCACACCAATGTTCATAGCAGTGTTATTCACAATTGCTAAAATATGGAACCAGCCCGAGTTTCCATCAATTGATAAATGGATAAACAAAACGTGGTATATGCTCACAATAGAATACTATTCAGCTGTAATAAGAAATGAAATCGGGATGCATATGATACATGAATGAACCTAGAAGATATTATGTTGAGTGAAATAATTCAGACATAAAAGGACAAATACTGTATGGTCTCGTTAATATGAACTAAATATGATGAGTAAACTCACAGAGGTAAACTCTAGAGTATAGGTTACTAGGAAATAGAAGGTAGGTTGAAAATGAGAGATTATGCTTAATGTATGTAACATTATTAATACAGTTAATTGAAAAAGTGTGGAAATGAATAGAATTGAATGTAACACATTATAGTGAGTACAACTAACACTGCTGATTTATAAATGTGATTGTGGCTATAAGGGGTAGTCTTTGGACATAAATGTCAATTGAAAGGAAACTAGAGAATAATCTAGGGTACGTATAACATAGTGGTTTTTGTGGTGGATGAAGATTGTGGTTAATAGTATAAATGTAAGAATGCTCTTCTTTTACAAAGTGCTAAGACTATGGAGATACATGGGAAAATTACAACTAATGTACTTTGTGGACCATAATTAACAGTAATATTGTAATACTTTGAAGCAATGGTCAGAAGATATTTTTTTCAATACTAGGTGACAACGATAAGGGGATATAAGGGGGATTGGGATTTTTCCTTTTGGAGTAATGAAAACGTTCTAAAATTGACTGAGGTGATGACAGCACAACTCAGGGATAAAAATGAGAGCCACTGAGTGTACACTTTGAAGGGATTGTCCAAAGCATAGGATTCTATAACACAGGGAATCCAGTGTTCGATGATGGACTGTGGTTAACTGGACAAATATAAGAATGTGTTGTCCTGAAAGATAACATATATATAATATTAATATAGGGTGTTAATAATTGGGTGGGTTGGGGAAAACTACACCAAATGTAAGATATGGGCTATAGATAGTAGTAATAGTTTGAAAATGTGCTTTCATAGTTTGTAGCAAATGTTTCACAACAATGCAAGGTGTTGGTGGTAGACAGATGTATGGGAGACTTGTACGATGATAGCATGTTTGTTTTGTAAATTCACAAATTTTACTATACATTTATTGTTTATGTTTGTTCATGTATGAGTGATATACTTTGATAAAATTTTATTAAATAATTATTCTGCTAGCTATTTCATCTTCTCAAGCAGGTAAAGTAAATTGCATTAAAGCACTTATAGCTGGAATTGCTTCTTACTGTTAAGACAAACAGTTCAATCCCTTTGGTTTAGTGGAAATATTTCGTCAGTTTCCATATGTCCACCAAATAGGTGTGATAAAAGCTTCCATTAATTGTGGGCTTCCACTATGACTCAGGTATTTATATTTAAATTTCTAATCATTAACACAAGCTTATGAGATGATCTCTGTTCCCATCTTATAATGAGGAAACTTAAGTTCAAAAATTAGTTCTGTAACTTAATGAAGATCCTAGATTGGAAAAGTCACTCTGTCAGAGCCTAAAGACCAGATTCGTTTCCACCACCACAATGCTTTATCCTGGTCTTCTATGAATATATCTGACTATCTCTGTGGTTATCCCCTTTTCACCCCCCAAAATCCAGTATTTCCTAATCATGTTAATCTGAATTTAAAAACCAATTTGAAACTTGGTTGTCCCTAATTACCAGCAGTGAATTAGCACATACCTTTTCAACACGATGATCTATTCAGGCTTGCTTGCCAACCTATCTGTCTGTTTTGAACAAGATGTATCCTTCCCTTGGCCATATTCTAATCATGAGTTGCACATCGCCACATAATCCAGATTATAAACACCCCTCAAGAGGGAGGGGAAAGGGAGAGCAGTTTACCATGTGCGCAGTTAAAAAATAGCTCCTCCTGATTAGGTATTGATCATCCACCTTAATTGTTTATTATCGAAGGCTCTTGGTATGGGGATGCAGTGGGCATATGCAGAGAGAGAACACCGACAGTTCTCACAATTCAGTGCAGTCAGGGGAATAATAGACCACGGCGATGCTATCTTTCCTATAGGCCCAAATGAGGGACATTTTTTAAAAGCACATTCAGCAGGCCTCAGGCCAGGTAGAGTCCCTGGGTATGTTGTGTAAAACAGTGTGTGGAAGAAGAGGACTTTGGGGAAGTCTAAATGATCTAACGGCAACTATTGACTGCATTCTTTTCTCTGATAGTTACATGAACTAGTGCAATTCAGGCTGTGAGCACCTGGAATGAAATGCCCAGGCAGGCACTTGCCATTGAAATATGGTTGGAGAGCCATTCCTAAATGTAAGTATCTCCCTGTTATTTTCTTTAGAGTTTTCGGCCTGAAACCAATCAACCTGGAGCCCAATTGAAGAAGGCATCTTTTACAATCACAAGCTGTGGGAAACTTGGTTGCTTCAGTGGGATCTAATTTGTTTTGGGTAAGAAAAAAGATAAAGGAAAAAAGGAAAGTCAAAAACAACAACACAGAACTTGGAGCAGTGGGGATTAACAGAAGCAGAGCTGACTCCATACAGCATGTTTGTGGTAATAAACAACCGTGTTATTAGCAAATATAAAGCCCGTGATAAACAATGCCATGATGTTCCATTCACCCTAATAGGCAGGAGCAGATAATTGGGACAAATAAAGTGCTAAAACAGTCTCTAACCACCTTTCCAAGCATCTCTCCGAATGAGTGAATCTCCCCGCATGCTGCAGAGCGCAGCGGTAGTCTGGGATACCAGCTTTTGTGTTTCACTAAAAGAATATGCTCCCGTTGCTAATAGAAAACAACAGAAGCTGAAGACGATTGCTGGGATTGTCAGGTCTTTTTTTTTTTTTTTTTAATTGGTAATGAGTAGACAACGAGACAATTCCACACATTCATCAAAGCCAGCAGAGAGTTCTTTGGAATACACTTCCAATTGAAGTCCCAACCACTTCCATCCGTAGGGACTTTAAAATCTAAACTCCAAGCTCAGTTATTTCATGTGGCAATTTCTCCTTCTCCACCCTCTCTTGACATCTGTCTTGGCTCAGTAATAGACATTTTTTGAACAAGCCTTTCTTCCCTATCAGAACATCATTTCTGGCGGTTTCTGCTCTTCTGTTTGGTTGGTTAGTTTACTCAGTAGATGGGAATTTGGCACAATTGAGAGGTGACATTATTTCTATGGCAGTAAAAGCAGGTCATCGCAGTCCAATAATTCCTTCTGTCAGTTTCTCTGCTTATTCCTTTAGAGATTTCAGTAGTTTACAACTCCAGGTACTAGTTAAAGGAATTAAAAGCTCTGAAGTAGCACGAATGTTGAAAAGCCCTGTAAAGATTTAGGCCTATGGAGCAGACAAAATACATTGGAATTGGGATATGGATGAGGTTTCATTCATTCATTCTACAATTCAACAAATATTTATTAAGTACCTACAATGCAGCAAGCACTGTTTATTTTTGTTTTTCCATTTATATTTGAACTCAATACTGGTTTATTGCAGAAGTCATCATAGTTAAATTATCCTGTCTCAAAGGAAAACCATTTTTATTCTTCACTATTGAATTAAATATTTCTCATCTCAAAATGGCCATTTCCACAAATGCAGCTTGGAGACAAATTATCAGAATGTGTATAAGAAGAGAGAAGGAGAGAGGAAGAAAGCTTACTCCAGTCTCACAGACGCCCAGTTTTTTGATTCTTGAAGAAGAAAATGAGTAAAACAAACAAAACAAAACAAACAAACAACAACAACAAAACAGGAGCTGAAAGCTGTAAGGTAGCAAATTTTGAATTGATTGGCTTAGAACAAGAAAAATGAAAATAAGAAAATAGAATTTCCAAAAGGGTTTAGGAAATATCCAACCCATAAGTGGCTCTAGTGATGAATCCAGATGTAATGATGTTAGAAGCCTGATCTTTCCAATAGGGCGTAATATTTCTCTCCCTAGACTAATTAAATAGCATCGAGTGTTGTCTTAAAAACACACAGTCATGAATTCATTCAATATGTGATTATTATTGCTAGTAGTACACTGTGTTAAAAGAGAGGTTGGTATTAGATTATTATTTGCTGTGAACAAACTTTAGTTTCATCTTCATCACAACCACATTGAGAATAGGTAAGCGTCAATGAGAAAAAAAAATATGAGAGTTTGTTGGGTTTGTTAGATATGTTAACATATTACTGAATTTTTTAATTATCAGAATTTTTATATACCCTCTATCTAAACTTTGCCCCAAGGTGCAAATCACTTCGGCAAAAGCCATATATACCACTGGCAGTATTTCTTTTCTATATTGCCAGTCCTCTACATAGATGTCGTTTGACATAATCTCTATTAATATAATTTTAAATGTTCTGTTTACCTAATGAAATACTAAATGCCTTTTTAAAAGTATATAAAACGAGGATAATTACATTTACATCTTTATTCAAGTTTTTGGACATATTAGAAAAAAAATCATCATAAAAGGGAAATACAGCACCTGGCTTATGGACCCAAATGAAATAAGTAATTGAGTGAAATTCAGCAGGGCAGATCTCAAATTGAGATAACTGGGGATTTAAAAATCATTTGCATTGTAAGGGATGATTTATGATGTATTTTTATTGATATATATATCAACTGAAGGAAAGACATTGAGTGGAAATGGATGGAGGGGCTTTGCTAATGGTATTATTAAATTGTACTGTGCCCAGGTGGATTGGTATTGTGACTTCATGGCCCCCTTTGTACTTGCTGGTCTTTATTGTTTTCACTCGTGCCACTCCATCAATCCCAACATACCTTTCCTCCTGTATATATTTATCTAATCTCCGACCATTCTTTAAGGCATTGAGGGCTTTCCTAGCCACTTCAGGGCACATATTGGGCTCTTCCTTTATGACCTCCTATAATCTTTACTGTCAGTGTCAGTCATATGATGCAGAGAATATATGACTTTGTGTTATCTTTTTATAAGTAGGTCTCCAACTAAATTATAAACCTTTTCTCCCATTTTTCTACCAAACACTGCATTTGGTACAATGGCACAATCACAGAACATTTTCAATACATCCCTAATGCTGTTCATTGTGTCATTACTAGATGGGTTATCTGTACCACCCAGTTACACCAGTTCCTTGCTCAACATACTCAGGCCAGATCTGGATGAGACTTCTAGGCAATGGAAACAGGGCTTTTCTCATTTCATTCCCAGCTCAATTGTTTGAATCAGCTACAAATTGATTGTGAATAGAAGTTATTCTAATCTGACAGCTGTCCAGTGCCTTGTTCGTGGAGACAGAAAATGAGACCATGTTGACTGTGTTCCTTTTTCTGATGAGTCACAAGATGAAAAGTGGGAAAACAGGAAGGACCTGAAATTATCATGACAACCAAAAAATGTGTTCACTCTGTGCTTGGCACTGTGCTCAGCTTTGTCAAAGAAAAAAGGTGGCTTGTCCACAACCCTCTGAAAACGAATGCAGAGGCTAGTTCTGACAGGATAGCAGAAAATCCAAATGGTATTTCTGTGTCTTCTTTGCATTAATAGAAGGTATTGGTTTCCATAGCTGTCATTGTACTAGCACTTTGCACTGGCACTTGAATTTATCTTCCAATATGAAATCAGTATCAAAACAATCTACAGATAAGATCTTACTAGATGAGTTCGTGGATTTTCTCAAGATGCAAATTTATTATTTTATTTTATTTTCAGGAATCGAAAATATGACCTTTCTCTCCCTTGCTTCATCTTAGCATCATGGATTGGTAAATATATTCTCTTTTCCAAGATGCCTTATTATTATTACCATATTTCTACAGCAGAAAATATGAAGGGGGAGAAAGAGCAAAAAATAAAATACAAAAAATGGAAAAAAAGAAAAATGCAGAATATCAGTCAGGCTTGATGAGGTTCCCCTAAGAATAGATTACCTAGTCTAATGTTGTGGAAAAATGATGTCTATATATCAGCAAAAGGGGTCAGGAAATTAAATTTTATGTGTCCTGCCTGAAAACAAAAGAGAGTTGGGTTGAAATATAGACTCCTTCATGGCTTGGTGGAAATTTTGAACATTTCAATTCTGTTTAAAAAAAAGAGAGAGAGAGAGAGAAAAGAAAAGAAAAGAAAAGAAAAGAAAAATACCTGATAACCCTGGGTCAGGGAAAAGGTGAGTTTTCTAACTCATAAGTAGAGAAAGTCTAACAAAGGCCACATGACTGCCAGAAATAAGGTCTAGTCTAGTCCCACGCAGGGATAGGAAGGTAGGGATGTTTTGGACAGTTCTTGAGTCCTGTGAGTTTCAGATTGCAGGGAAGACTGTGGCACCATTTGTGATTATTTTTAGTGCCCTTTCAACATCTTGTACTAGATGGCTTAAGGAATATAGTCGAGCTTATACATTTAGTTAGAAATTCTTTTAAAATACACTTCCACTGAAATGACTTTTCTCTCCCTCTTCTGAGCAATGCTGCCTGCTTCTCAGGTTGCATTCAGCTTCTAAATCTTTAATTATTCATTCTATATTTTCATTTCTCTTACTTCTTTCCATATAATTCAGATGAAGTCATATCACTTCTCTTTTAGCCAAGGATAATTTATTCACTTTTACTCTTGATATAATTTTACCAACACTTTTGATTTGTCTACAAAAATAGACTAATCTCTTAGTAATGGCAATTTAAAAGTCACTTTCTTGACCCTGAGACTCCTTCAATTTTCCTTCTTTATTCTGTCCTATTTTTATAATCTATCTTGTTGAACAAGTAGTGAAGTTTCCCATATCCATGTTCTCATCACTTACAGTTTCCCCTACCAGATTTTTTAGTCTGTCTTCTCTCACCTAGCTTATAATATAGGAGAAGTTTATCTTTTCAAGAAGAGCAATAACTCCTTAATAATTAGCATCAGAGTCATTTTCTATCCTTCTTGACACTCAGCATTATTTGTCACTGCCCTCTTCTCCTTGAACTTCTTTCATCCCAAGTCTTTCATGATCTAGTACCTTCTTCCTACCTTTCTAACCACTGTTTTTCTGTTTTCTTCCCTTCTTTTTTCCCTCACATATGCATTTTCCATTTTCAAGTGCTAGGCTAAGGTTAGTTAATTTTGTTTAGCCATTGTATCTCCTTTTCTTATGCAATATCACTTCTAATTGATTCTACCTCTTGAGAGGTGCTGAAACAAAAAGGAAGCATGGATATTTAAGACAATCTGGTTGACACTTCTTAACTATGGAGCTTTAAGCAAATCTAACCTCACCTTATAAACTGCAGAAAAATGATGGCTATATCAAAAGGATATTGAGAGGAATAATAAGATAATATAATGAAATCACTTATCATTGAGTCTGACTATGGTAGTTGAGGCTTTTATGGACCCCAGAAAAGAACATGTCCTTAGAGCTAATACATTCTTGTTGGTGTAAAGCTATTGTAGGTGGGACCTTGCTTTTGATTACATTACTTCAGTAGGGTGTGACCCAGGGTGGGTCTTAATCCTCTTACTGGAGTCCTTTATAAATCAGATAAATATGGAGAGAGGAAGCTACAGACAGAGAGAAACCAACAGAAGCTCAGAGAGAAACCCTCTAAAGCTGAGAGAGGAAGCCGTGGAAACCAGGAAACTGAAAGTGTTGAGACCCAGAGGAGAAGGGAGACACTGCCATGTGCCTTCTCATTGACAGAGGAGACCAAGATCACTGGCAGCCTATCTTTGGGGAGAGAGCCTTGCCTGATGCCTTGATTTTGTCATTTTTCTCAGCCTCAGAAATGTAATCTTACAAGTTAATAAATCCTCATTTGTAAAAGCCAATGTAGTTCTGGTATATTGCCTTGGCAGCCTTTAGCAAACTAAAACACTGACACATAGTAAATTCATAATAAATCATTTTATCCATTTGTCTTAGTTTGCCAAAGGGCTGCCAATGCAAAGTACCAGAAATAGGTTGGCTTTTATAATGGGAATTTTATTTAGAGTAAAAACTTATAGTTCTGAGGCCATGAAATGTCCAAATGAAGGCATCAGCAGAGATGTTTTCTACCAAAGTCAGCTACTGGTGATCCTGGGGTCTTGCCATGCAGTGAAGCAATAAGGCAGCCAATCTCTGCCTAGGTCCCTGCCTTCCCCTCTGGGGTCTCCATCTCCCAGATCCCTGCTGCGGGCAACCAGGCATAGGGCTTGCCACTTACCCAGCCTCTTCTCTTTCAGCCTTGGCTCCTCCACTTTCTTCCTGAGTTCAGCTATGAGCAATCAGGCATATGGCTCCATCTCCTCATCTTTGAGCTGCTTTGTGGGCCTAGCCCCTCAGGGGCCTCTTTCTGTGCCTCTGTGCTCTGATGATTCCAGACTCCAGGACTTCTCTCAGCCTCTTAGGGCTTCTCTGTTTTCCTGCAGTCCTCTCTCTCACATGGCAGGATCATTATGCAACTTCCTTTCTCTGTCTCTTTCTCTCTCTCTCTGTCTCTCTGTATGTCTCTGTTTATACAAGACCTGGGAAGAAGGCAGAGACTCAACCTGAGTCACATCTCACTGACTTAGTCCAATCAAAATCAATCTAATTAAGTGATCAAAAGTGAATCTAATGTAATCAAAGGGTACCATACCCACAGGAAAAGATTAGTTTAAGAAAAGACTGTTTGATTTGGAAAATGAAGCCAGCTATTCCACACAACATATATGTTTGGGTACCTCTTCTGTGTAAGAAACTTTTTTCGGAACTGGAGTAGTAGAAATAGCAAGACCATTTTACTTTACATCTAAGAACTTAACACTCAACGGATTACATATTATATTGATATAATATATGAATAATTACTATATTAAAGGCAAGTACAAAGTACCATATGTGTCTATATGTATACATAAATATGCACACCAGTAATATGTATATAAAATGTATACACAATTATTTATACTCTTACAAACATATGCAGATATTTTCTCTAAAATACTTGGCACAACATAGATGCACAAATACCAAATTTTTATGTCTTTAAAGACATAAATTGAGAAGATAAAAATAAATACTGTGCTTGTAAATCATCACAAAGAATAATTGATCTTCTCAGGATTGAGTTTGGAAAGGCTTCACAGCAGCTGTGGTAATTGAACACGTCACATATAGAAAGATTTGATGAAAAGAGAAAAGCAGAAAGTCCATGTGAAATATGGGCATTTATGTCCTACCTCAAGTTTGAGAGCTCATAGAATGTTGAATGAATTTCTTTTGAAACCACATCCAAGTAGCACAGAGGATCATTTCTCTTTGAAGCAACTTTTAGCCTGTGTTGATCTTTGGTCATGACTTAAAATAAATGCTAGGGGTATATATATTTCTTAAAATATAATTTTGACTACTATTTAGCTCATATTGTTTTATTGGGAGTTATGGCTAATTAGAGAAAGTGATATTTAACATTGGATCAAATAAATCTTTATTTTACCCATTTACCTAAAATATAGTAACTGTTTTAATTTACCATTTGCACAATAATACATATGTATATGCATATTTATATGTATGTTTCTGAATTGATATATTTACTCTGATGATATGGAGATTGGAGACTGATAGAGATTCAGGTGCTGTGTGAAAGGTGTTTAAAATGGCTTTAAAATAAAGAAAGGATTGTTCTGATTTCAATATGAGTATTAAGCAGAAAATGAAATGTTGAATCTGAGTATAAAGATGAAGCAAACTTCTTAAACATTGGTATCCAACTCAGTCTAAATAAGCCAAGGTAACAAATGTGCATTTTCAGACAAATGTGCTCCACTTTTTGTTTCATTCTTACTTTCTTTTCTCCTGAAAGCTGAAAATTCAAACATCAAGAAGGAAAATCTCTCACTGGTGTCCCTAAGATTCCAATATATAATTGAGCTGCATTCCACAGCCTACAGATAAGTTGCTTCTGAATGTGAAATATGTTAC
Source organism: Cabassous unicinctus (assembly GCA_029593785.1). Classification (NCBI taxonomy): domain Eukaryota; kingdom Metazoa; phylum Chordata; class Mammalia; order Cingulata; family Chlamyphoridae; genus Cabassous; species Cabassous unicinctus. The sequence continues at coordinate 13,941 of JAQZBX010026384.1, read as the reverse complement.
AGTGAAAATAACTGTTCACATTTTTTACTACATTTTCTTTTTGGAGGAAAGGAGAGGCAATATATAATGATTCTCTAAGTTAGACATTTTTTCCTTCAGTATTTAATTAGTTCAAAGAATATTTACTGACCTACTATATGTGAAGAATTGAGAGAGATTCTGTGAATTCTAAAAGAGGAGAGTGACCACCTTGACATAAACTCCTTGGTTCCACTGTTTTCCTAAACCAAGAAAAATAACTAGTATTGCCACAACCTGTGATACAAAACTAAACTCAAAGGTGTAAGTATTTTGTGTTTCTTCTGCTTTCCTAGGACATAATTTCAAAGAATTTCATTTTTTTATGTTAAATAGACAAGTTTCAATTTTACAATGGATATAGCATGATAAAAATAATATATATAAATAAAGGAAGAGAGTTGGGCAAGGGAGAAAGGGAGGAAACATGGAGGGAGGGAAGGAGAGAGAAAGAATAGGAAGGAGGGGAAAGGAAAGAAGAAAGAAAGGAAGATGTGGAGGGTGAAGCCAGGAGACTGGGGAGAGGTTGGTCCTGTTATCTCTAATGGGGAGTACAATCTCTGGAGTCGGGTTGTAGACCTGAGTCAAGACAAAAACAAAAGGAGACAGAGGGGAGGAGTGCAGGAGGTAAATGAAATATTTCCTGGTTATCAGATGTATTTAGAAGATGAGAGTGAAAAGAGGAATTTAAGGTGAATATAAGTCTCACCTCCCTTGGACTAATTTTGAGTTGGAATGAGAATCTAGGGAAGAGGAAAAAGTAACCAAATCTTAGTTAACTATGGAATTACAGTTCTTTTGGAAATGTAAGGCCTTGTGATATGACAAGAAAAGAGAGGTTCTGATTCAGTTTTTTCCCCCATCTGCCAATAGTTTAGGGAGCTCTATGGATGCTGGTTCTCATTGCCTACATAATCACATGAACCATGTTCTCTGCCAACAGAAAGACTACAGTTGTCTATTCTCCCATGTAGCTAGCCTTCCCATTCTGCTCATTTTTAGTCTGGGTCTATGTTTATAAAAAAGTTTAGATGAAAAATGAGAACAAAACAGTGTTAAACCAGTCATCAGTAGAATTTAGTCAAATGTTTGATAAGTAGTGTTTTGAAAACCTCGTTCCAAAACTTTGAAATGTTAATAATTATTATTACAGTAGATATCAATAGATATAACCAACAGAAATGAAAGCTCTATAGGGTCTTCAATATATATTTTTGATAATGGAAAAGGGGTTCAGAGACTGAAGTGGTTAAAAACTGCTGTTCTAAGTCAGTTAAGGCATTGGGGTGAATTGGAAAGAACACAGGCTTCTCAATCAGGCAAACTTGAGGGAAAATCCAAACTCCATCATTTATCAGCTGTGTATCCTTGGCAGCGTCTCAGAACACCATCTTCCTTAGCAATAAAAGAGACTTAAAATATTTCCATTATAGATTTTTAAAAAGAATTACAGATCAACTAAATAATTTGCCTAGCACATAAAATGGCACATATTTTTTAGATCTTAGGCTAAATATGGATTTAGAGATATGGACATAAAATATACAAAATAATAGGACTGTACACTATTTTTTAAAAACTTTTATTCTCGGGAAGCGGGTGTGGCTCAGTGGATAGAGCCCTTGTTTACCATATGGGAAGCCTGGGTTCGCGTCCCGAGGCCTCCTTGTGAGGGCACGCCGGCCTGAGCAGTGCGGTGGGCTGATGCAGCAACCTCACGGCAGGAAGCCGGTGTGGCGCAATGGATAGAGCACCCGTTTACCATATGAGAGGCCCCAGGTTCGCTTCTGGGCACCTCCTTGTGAGGGCAGGCCGGCTCGCGTGGCGCGGTGGGCTGATGCAGCAAGACCTCACAGCAAGGGGGAGATAAGCAGACACAGAGAAGACACGCAGCAAATGGACACAGCAACACAAGTGGCAAGGGGGGGATAAATAAATAAAATAAATAAATCTTTAAAAAAACAAAAAACAAAAAACTTTTATTCTCTTAATCATAACCTTGTCAATATGGCTAGGAATGTGGAAATATCTTCTGACAATGAGATACTGACAAAAATATAAGTATGTGAGTGAAGAAGTTCATTGGACCCAAGTGTATTAATTATATACATGAATTTAGTAGTGCAAATTACAAATAATTTACTATGATTGGTACTAATCTAGCAGCTGTATATTTTTAGGTTATACTGCCATAGGAACATACGTGGCTGAAGTATAAAATCAATTGAAATGCCATATATGCATTGAACCTCTGATGCCTGAAAACAGTTTCTGCCTCATGACTAAGTGTTACAAAAAGACTCCAAGAGCAAAAGTACAATTAAATGTGACTGGAAAAATAAAAAATAAAAAAATGAAAGGAGCTAAAGCCACCATTTTCCTTTGTAAATCTGCTCCTAACCATGTGTTCCCTCTTTTAGTTTCCTCAGACATGGCCCTCAGAGTCTCCCTGTCTCAGAACCATCACACTTCACATTCAGTCACTTCACAAAAGCTAAGTCCACTCCTCCATAGACTCTGCTTCACCTGACCTTCCCTCTTCTCTATTCTTCCCAAAGCACAATTCTTGTCCTGATGCCACTCCGTTCAACAACCTGTCATCCCCACACAGCCCTGCAGTCCCCATGCTCTTGACTCATTTATTTCATGAATCCAACTTCCATCATGCTCCTTTCAGCATATTCTCCACTCAAATGAAACTGCTCAAGAGTCCTTAAAATGCTGTGCCTTTCCTTCTTTTGCAATTTGCCTATACTATTCCTTTTATTGAATGTCTATCTTCCCACCCACCCCCAAAATTACAAGATGAAGCTAGAACATTGTATCATCCTAAATGGTTTTCTGTGGCATCTATCTTTCCCTGTAATTTGAAGTAATCTCACTGCTTTCAAGTTTCTCTTTACGTTTCAACAGAATGATTTTTATGACACGTTTGTCTTCCTACCATTTGATTATTACATGAAAAATGTATTCATCCCCTATTCTAGCGTGTCCTGGCTTAAACTTTCACCATCACTTACCTTGACTAATACCAGTAGCCTCCTAATTAATTGGTCTTCATGCATCCATTCCTGGACCCTTTAATCCATTCCCTCACCAGCACACTGAGGGATCTTAAGTCATAAATATAATCAAGTCACTAACCTGCTGAAAACACTCAAGTGATTTCCCATTTCACTCATTAAAAAACACTCCAAATTCCTTACCCTTGTCTGACCAGCCATGTATGATCTGCCCCTTATCTATTTCTCCAACCTTGTCACTAGCTGTACTTCTTTTCTCTCTCTACACCACCTCCATGCTGAACTTTTGGTTCCTCGAACACCCAAAGCTCCTTCTTGTTCAGGGAAGACAGAAGCATGTGCTGCCTTTCTTGCTGAAACATGCTTTCTCTAACTTTTCACATAGCTACTCTTACTCATCCTTAATGTTTCAGAATGTTAGATCTTCAGAAAAGCCTGCCTTGAAATTTTAGCCCCTGGCTTTTTTTTTTTTTTCAGTGTACTTATTGAATTTATGACTTTTAAAATTGTTTCAGTATACTTGTATTTCTTTATCTTCCACTGAAATGTGAGCTCCACAAGGATGGGATACATGTAAATCTTGTTCTTCATTGTAATACCTAGTATAGTACATGATACAGGGTTCTATAGATATTTGTTTAGCAAATAGATAGCTAAACGGTATCAGTTGGCAGAATTTCATCTTTAGTCAATAAACTCAAGGTTTCTTTGGGGGTATGAGTAAAACCTGACAAACTGTATTTGTAAGTTCTCTATCCCCTGAATTCATGAAATTAAAAATTATTCCTCCTAAAGAAATGCTGCTTCTCTTTAGAATGGATCATATGATTCTCTAACCATTTGGGTGCAATTAATAAAATTTAATATGATGTAAAGTTTGAAAAGATCTCCAGTGATGTCGGGTTAAGGATATATAAGAGGAGAATTTTCCAGAAATTAAGCTGATGTTTAATTTTCCAATGGTGTTCTATAGGAGAATATAACAGATTTTATCTGGATTCTAAGGAATGCCCCTCAATATCCACATTTACTTTCATTCTTTTACAAGCACACATTTCAATTCTCAGAAACTGATTTTTTCTTTCTCATATGTTAAAAGTGTTAATAGTGTAATTTTCAACAACAGAGCAGCTGAAGCCCTGTTTGGCTTCAATTTTCTTTGACCTTTAAATACTTTCTTCCTCTTTGCCCTCCCTTACTTTTTCCTCTCTTATTTCTTCTCATACCTGTGTGTGTATGAATCTTTCATCCCTCCCACATTTTCTGAGTTCAGCTGTGCTTAAATGAATGTTGGACACTTTGGTGGATGCTAGATTGAAGTGTTAGTTAAGAATTTGCCAAGCATTATTCTAATACACATGATCACAGAGTAATCCATTCATACTCCCCAAAGAACCTCCCTTAGTTATCTTCATATATCTCACACATTTCAATTCTTTTTGCTGGTTTGATCTCTGAATCCCACCTTCCTAGATCCCTTTTACAGGCCCTCTCTACCCTCACATTTTAATTTTTACCACCTGAGTCCTCGTGGAGCATGTATTTTGGACATTTCACTGGGGAAATCTGATCCTGGGCCCTTCAATGAAGCATTTGCTCCAACAGCAAATCAGATACCACTTAGGTGCTACATTAGGATCACTTAGCTTTCTTTAACTCCCTGAACCAGTTGATTCATCCAAGTCACCACTGCAGCAACCAGCGCTGCATGAGCTCAGACTGCATTAACTCAGACTCTTAACTCATGGTCATGACCATGACCGAGCTTCTATCACCCATCTCTGGTCTTTGTCATTACTGATGAAGCTTGAGATGTTCAAGTCCCTCCTGGCACAAGCATTCAGGTACAATCTTGAATCCCTTTGGTATTCCCTACCCTTTGGACAGCGTAACCTTTGACCAATAAGAGATAGGAGACTATGAGTCAATTCTCTTCCCTTCAACCTTAGGGCTGACTGACCTGAGATAATGTAATGTTTTCTTGGGTCTTAGAAGACCATCCCTCAAGATGGAGCAATCAGCTTTGCTTGATAAAGAGCGGGAGCCATCTCTGTCAGTCACCTACATACTGGTACTTTCTCATTTCCTTCTTCATTTCCATTTTCCCTCTTTCATGTTTCTTTGGTATTTGCTTCACTAGTAAAGAAATAGAAAATGAGTTTTGCTCCAGCTCTATTTTCTGGGGAACCCAGTTAAGACAGATAGGTTTTTTTGATACTTCAATGAACTCATATTCATTCACCAAACAACATCTCCAAAAGTGCTACCTGTGGTTTACTAAAGTGTCAAAAAGAGACCCAAGGCCTAGATGCCAAAGTGATGGTTCATCATTAAGAGTCAACCCATGGGCATTGTTCTTGCTCACAGAGTTGGTCTTTGGGGTAGGCATGAACATTATGCTAAATTCTTAATGAGGACACCCAATGGTAGGCTGTATACACCCCACAGAATTCTTGATATATAAAGAGTGTTCAATGGATATTTTGATATCCATTTGATGTCTTACCTCTTCCATGAAAGCTTCTTATACTACTCCTAACTATACCTATATCTCTCTTCTAAATGGGATGCCTGGTCAGTCCTGATTCATCTGTAGAAAGAACAAACATTCTTTACATACATTAACGAAGATTCATTCCTTCAGTCATTTAAGATAGTACTAGGTACAGAGTATGCAGTGCTGAATGAGATAGGCCTAGTTCATACTCTTGCTGAAATTTTACTATAGTGAAAAGGAAGATTCTGTACTCCAGAATATAAAGCTATTTTAAAATCTCCACAAACATGATCCTTACCTTATAATGTGTACTTTCTTGCTTTCTTCTTTAGTTGTGTCTCATGCAGGCATTGCTAACAGATCTGACATTAGATTATACTAAAAAATAACCAAACCAAACAGTTTCACCATATCCAGGGTTATTATTACAACCCTCAGAGAGAAATTAAGTTTTGTCTTATCCATCACACAACTGAGAATGGGAAAAGAAGTTGATTTTATAATTTATTTGCCCTAGAGGACTGATTCAATAATAAAAGGGCATAGTGAAATGATTTGAAACCACAGACACTAAGACATAAGTCAGATGTAGTCCAGAACTTTTGCATGCCTTCCCTGGTGAATGGACACTCCCAAACCCTACAAGACAACTCTATATATCTAGCCATTACCTGAAAATTTTGCATCCCAGGAAGCTTCTCTTTCTTCTTCCATTAAATCAGATCTACAAAAGCACAGGTAACATTTCATTCACAGATTGGATAAGATGTTAAATTAGAGAGATGGCATCTGAGTCGCTCAAGGTTGTTAGTCTTGTCACAGTCAATATAAGCTTCAACTCATGCATATGTGCTTGGCTACTCTACTGACAAAACATGGGAGAGCTTCTTCCTATACTCACCTCCTGATGAAGGTTTGTACAGTAAGACCCGGCCACAGGAAACACACAGATAGCTAATAGCAGTTATTCAAAATTACAGTATTGGTGGCAGGGCAAGAACACACCAGAGCACAAATATCCCAAGCATTTCTAAACACTTAATGTGTACCTGTACCCTAGCGTTCATACCTGTCCGCTTGAATGCTAGGCCTTTCTTTGTCATAGTACATGTTGGTTTTTGTTATAATTATAAATTATAATGCTGATAAATTAGGCTTTTAAAAATGATTTTATTTTATCATTTATTATTTAGTGAAATAAATTAAATTTTGATATTTACAGATACTTTGAAAAATTCTTAAAATACAAAATGTTCACCCTAGTTCCTCTCCCACAAAATAGTAATCTTGAAGTATTTTAACATAAAAAGAATCCTTTGTTTTGAGTGTTTCATTCCAATGTGACATATAAATACATTTAGTAATCCAGGAAGGGAAAAAATGGGGACATATAAAGCTATGTGTTATCACTCTAATTAAATAACTTTCAAATAATAACACAAAAGAAAAGAAGTATTTCTCATCTCTGAGGTGCAGTGTGTGTGCAAATGCATGTGCATTTAATCTTGGAAATACAGCTTCAAATGGTAGGACAGGGATTCAGACTAATTCAAGGAATTGTAAATTTGAAATCAAAAGAGGGGATAAGAATGAGATTATTTTTGGTTAATGGCTATGAGAGAGTATCAATAAATGCATTTTAAAATTAAATGTATTAAAAACTAATTAGTTTCAGGGGCTAGCATTAAAGAAGAAAGGTGCCACCTAATCTAGAAGTAGCTAGAAATGTAAATAGAAGAAAAAAGTGAGCCTCTGGTGTACCTAGAATTAGAACCTCAGTGGATGGATGGCTCAGCATGAATTTGACTCTACACAAAATTAAGCCCTGGCTTGGACATAAATCTCTTGCTTTTCATACCCAACATGCTGCAAGGTATAGAAGGAGCCACTGCCATTTAAAAGATGAAAAGAAAACTGACTGAGTCTGTTGGGATTGTGCAAAGAACGACTTTCAGAATCTACCTTTCTATCTTCTATCTTCTGGGCTCAGCTCAGGGTGGGCTCCCAGGAGAGAAGATGCAGCAATGTGCATGAGCCTATATGCCATTGTAGTCTTCAGAACAATTGAAAACGTATGAGATTGCTTTTTAGAATAATCTACTGCTATTCCAAATAAGAGTCACTCAGTTAATAGGATATTGTATCAAATATTAGGAGTTAAAAAGAGGGATTCAGAGACACAGCAAAAATATAAATATAAACAAATAATTAAGATGGGAGGGGCAAGGAGAGTAAGATGAAAGGTTCAGCAAATCCTTAACACTAATCTGGAGAGAGAGGGAAAGTTGGATATACTCCCAATTTAGGAACAAACCTTGACAGCTGCACTAAAACAAGGATTTCTACTATTATTTGAAGACAGGACACAGGAACTATAAACCCTGGGTTTGGGATACAGACTGAATGTGTTCTAAATGGTATATTCTGTAGAGTATATACCCAAACAATATTTTTTTGAGCACATACTATGTACTAGGCAGTCTTCTAGACACTTAGAAGGCATCAGGTAACAATAAATGAAGAGCTCTCTCGTTTGATCTTCTTTTTTTTTTTTTTTTGCCTTTTTACAATGAACTTTTTATTGTAGAATAGCTTTTTTAAAAATATATTTTCTAATTTTTTAAAGATACTTAGATTGCACAAATGTTACACAAAAAATATAGGGATTCCCATATGCCTGCTCCCCACACCTCACACACCCTCCCACATAAGCAACATCCTTCATTAGTGTGGCACATTCATTGCAATTGATAAACGCATCCTGGGGCATTGCCACTGAGCATGGACCATAGTTCACATTGTAGTTTACACTCTCTCCCACAAAATTCTGTACGCTATGGGAAGATATATAATGGCCTATGTCTGTCATTGCAATGCCATTCAAGACGATTCCCAAGTCTCCAAAAAAAAACCTGCATTACACCTGTCTTTCCCTCCTCCTGACCCCAGAGCCTCCAGTGGCCACTGCCTCTACATCCATGCTGTAAGTTCTTCCATTGCTAGAATCACAACAAGCCTATTGTAGAATACCAGAAAGTCCACTCTAGTCCATAGTTCATTCTCCAATCCTGAGGATTCTGGGGTGGTGATGTCCACTCCACCTCTAATTGAGAGGGGGTTTCGATCTCATACTGTCCTTTGATTTTTACATTCTAACAGAAGAAGCAAAATAAGCAATGAACATAATATATAAGTATATTATGTAGCATATTATTACGGTGGTGAATACGAATGTTTCTAAGAAAATCTATAGTCATAATTCATTGCTAGTGGTTTTGGTTTCAGAGACACCAAACAGGGCGTGAGCTACAAACTCCTCTCTCTAAAGGCAGTCACAGGACTATTACAGCTGGGTCTCGAGCATGCTGGGAGATTTTCTGGCTGCCCTGCAGAATCACTTTACTGATTTAGAGGTCTTACTTTTACCTGTCTCCTTCACTCCCTTCTTCTAGATCTTTAAAATTTCTCCAAACCCCAGAGACTCACTGGCTCTACAACCTGTACTTGCAGGAGCTTGATGGTGATTAATTTAAGGTGACGAGGAAGAGGAGCTGTTTGCTATTAGCTACCATCTCTGCCAGGTTGTGAAGGCAAGCAAAGCCTTGTGTCTGACAGAGGTTTAGGAAGAACAAGCACATATGACTCAAACTGGCAGGACCTCAGTGACCTGCCTTCCTACACAATATCTACTTGTGGCTGGAATAATTAAAGCCCAGGAGAAAGCCAGTACAATGGCTAATAGGACTTGGTAATGACCCTCTTTGTTTCAACAAATTCATATAGCATTCCTGAATTTTAAAAAGTGCTGTACAAATCAATTTGTTAGCTGATAAAAAGTGAATAGTAATTAGTTCACAATAAAATTTACATGCTGGCTGATGTAACAGGGTAAGGAAAGGATAATAGGACTCTGAAGCTAAACTCACTTGGATAAAGCTCCTATTGGGCCACCACAGAAGAGTTATTAATGCCAGAAGGCGAGAACCTGGAATTTCACCACTAATATGCATTCTTGGGGCAAAGGATTTTCCTCTTCACCTTTCTTATTTCCTGTCCCATAGGAGTACCACATTAGGTCACTAATGCATACATCAGTGTAAATTCATTTGTCCTCTCCCTGTCCTCCATAATCAGAAAGTTCAGGAGAATTCTGCTTTCGAGTAGAAACAGCTTCTAGGATGCTGCAGGGAAACACAGCTAATAATAATGGTAATAAAAGCCACCAATTATTTAGTTTTTCCCATTAGCCAGGGACTGTAATAATTCTTAAACAGACATTATCTTGTTAAATCCTCAAAATGATGTTTTAAGGTAGATAGTATCCCAATTTTATAGACAAAAAAAAAATGAGGTTCAAAGAGGTCAAGTGACTTGCTCAAGGTTCTACCATAATTAGCACAAGAGCCAGAATCTGAGTCCAGAGTAGAAAAACTCGAAAGTGGCTTCTAAATATTGTGCTGTATCTCTGTGAAAAAGAAATGTGTGGATTCAAAGTGAGCATATCTAGATCTAAGTAAGGCTTAAGAAAGCACTCTGAATAATAATGGAACCTAGTGGGATTATGCCATTTGAACCTTCATAAAGATGTTGCAAGGATTTGTAAAGGGTGATTAGCCATATTTCATTAAACAATTATCTTAATCATAAGTCCATATTACAAATTTTGACTGTGACGCAGCAGGGTTGTCCCGATGACCCACTGGGAATCTGGGAAATTGGCAGTGGTGTCTAGAAAAAAATTGCTGTGCCTGGCAAAGACAGTTGTGTCCAGGAATTTGGCAGTGACCAGTAGAAGTAGGGTTGATCAGCAACATCCTCAGAGCTCAGAAAAGAAAGTCGGCATCTGTTGGACTTATTGGAGCATTGTAGAAGTTGCAGCCCTCCCCAGCAGAGACTCTGGCTGCCATGCAGTACTGGGAAGTGATGGCAGTACGTTCAGCAGTGGTGACGTGGCCTTGAGGACATGTAATAACTGAGTGGTAGCTGAAAGCTCTTTTCTGTGAGCACATACAAGTTCTGTGGTGGGCTTCCAGAAGTACCCTGAGGGGTATTTTTCAGGAATTCGAGGTCTTGACTTTAATTTGAGAAACACTGGGAAAACTGATACCATTAATGTGATCATATTTGTAAACACAGGCTTGTGAGACTGAGGAAAACACAAATTCTGTATTATTCACACACTTAATGGCCTCAGAGTCTGATAACCTTGTGCAAAAGGCAGCATCTAGCAAATTTTAGCAACTGCTAAATGTTGCCTCTTTCACTCTCCTTTTAATGTGCTTTCATTTCTGGCTACCCAACTGTACTCTTTGGATGTATCATTTTCAATCACTCTGTGATCAGCTGTTGCTGACTTCAGTGATTTTAATATTTTTGCTCTGATTAATTTGTGATCAATTTATAATGTACAAGGGGACACTATTATTTTCAATTTTGTAGAGAGAAAAAAAACTTCTCCTATATACCTCCATTTCAATTTCCCCTACACGAAGGAAAAACTTTTCTAATAGCATCTGAAGAGTGTTGGATTGTCTTTGTGCTCAGTTCCCCAAACCTGTTCATGTGATCCTGTCCTTTAGATGGAATTCTGCAACATGAAAGGACCTCACTTATTTGGGGCCAGTCCTACTGAGGATGGAAAATTATGTTCCCCTGCCCTCCCTCTACGGACTTCTAAAATCTGCATTGGGTCACAGTCACTTGGTTTCCCAAGGAGTTCCAATATCCATGCAATGAATTGTATTTGACTCTGAGGTCATATTGGTGGGAATGTGGCCCATATTCCTTTTACTTCAGAGTTCAGTTTCTGTGTCTCCTATATCAAGGTGATCTGGTGCAGGGACTGAGGCAGAAGTCAGCTCACTCATTGTGAGCGAGGTCTGAGACAAAGGCTTTCCTATCTCAAAGCACTTAGCACAGTGGTAGGCACATGATAGCTTTGAACTAAATTCCTGCTGGTGAGCTGAGTTGGAAAATGAAGACTGTGAAATAATTCCTGCTGACATACCAATAAAATATTTTATACACATCTAGTATTTTGTATATTTTGAAGAGTTTTCAAATAAAACTGCCTTCTTGTTTATTAACAATAATTGCGTGTGATATAACGACGGGTATTATTAACCCCACTTTATAGAAAAAGAGAGAAAAGAGATTAAACTTTTTACCCAATATGACACAAATAACAACCCTAGTTCTCTGTCCAACACAATGTATCGTATTTACAGTTTTGGTTTGTTACAGTTTTAAAAATATACCACATTTTCTGTTTGTAGACTTTACTGGTTTGAACATCAAATATGAAATCTTCAAAAACATGGCGAAGTTCCACCCCTCCCCCCCAAAAAGGGAGGGGAGATTATCACTAAAGTCTCTAAAGAGACAGGTAGAAATATTTAATGTAGATAATTATGCAAACAAGGTTTTCCTATCCTAAGTTTTAATAAAATTAGGTTTAACAAAACTCTCTAGGGACTAAGCCCTAAGGAGTTTATCAAGATGAGCATTCAACTGAGGAAAATCGAGCTTAAGGCTAAATTGATTTCAGGGTGAAGAACGCATTTGGAAAGAAAAGGACATATTTTTGGGGAAAAAAATAGAACATCTGCACACATTTGAAAAACTTCAGAGTTTTTTGGGGGAATGCGGTTGTTTTATTATTATTTTTTAAGTCTGGAAATAAACTTCAATCATGCTAATAAAATGGGCCAGCTTGCAGTATGAAAGAAGACAGAAAGGAAAATGTGAATCTATTTTCTTCAGTCTAGGAATGTTTTACACTGAGAACTCATGTGAGAAAGAGAAGTGTTTTGACCAAGTGAAGGTAAAATATAAGGTGATGAGGTCAGTTATATGTGTGGACATGCTTGAAAAAAAGAGGATGATTTTATATCAGTATATATTGCTAGGGAAGAATTGAAATCTTTTCCTGGTAGGTCCTTGAACCCTCAGAAATTGCATGTAAAATCATGTATATGTGAATTTTTTTATTCTGTTCTTAATAAGGATACCAAACACTAACACAATACCAAACAGTTGTTTAACCTTGAATGTGGACATTTGAATAGATGACCTCTAAAAGACTCTCCTATGTGCAAGATATGAGATCTGAATACTAATATCAGCATAAACAACAAATAAAAAGTAAATAGACAAGTCATTTCTCTTTTAAATACAAATCTCGTGTCACAGAAAGTCCTTCAATGCTTAGCTATTACCTCCAATGTGGACAACAACTTATATAGCATGGTGTTACAGTGTCCTCCGATCTAGACTCTGCCTGGCTTTCAGATTTTATCCCCTATTTCGTTTCAACTTGCACCCTCCTCCTATCAACCATACTAAACTACTCGCAATTCTACAATCAAGATTGGCTGTTTGAGGAGGTCAGGCCTTTGGATAGGCTTATACCTATATTTGAAACAACCTCTCTCCCTTCTTTCCTTAGCTAATTATTAATCAAGATGCAGTTCAAACTACACTTCAAGATTCAGTTTAAACCTCACCCAAAAGGACTGCCTTGATTGTGATAGGCTGGGATAGGTGCCTCCCCCTTTGCTGTGGAGCATGTGTTTCTTAATGACATAGCACATCCCACTGTGTAGCATCAGTACTGGCTTAAATAACTGGCTGCCCGGCTCACTATGAACTTCTTGAGGACAGATGTTTTACTTTATTCCCAGAACTGCATCTCCTAGAACAAAGTCCAGCTTATACTGGACTCTATAAAAGCATGCTAAGTCAAAGAATGGATCTTATTAGAGAAAATAGGGTCAACCAGAAAGATAAGTCTACTTCTCTACTTTATTTCAGTAATAATGAGGTCTTGGATTGAGACATACATTAATATGAGAATAATATAAAAGAAAAAAATGACATAGTAAAAGTGTAATATATTTATTATAATGTGATTTTGTCCTATAAATCAGAGAATGTAGGGCAAAAGAAAGAAAAGACCATCTGGGTATGATTAAAGTGAATAAACAGTCTACATTCTCTAAAATGATTGGCAGAGAACAGAAATATGCACAGCAAAAATGTTTTAAATTAAATACATTGTTAGAGACACATGTTTCTTAATAATGAAAATATGCTTTATAATTTTTTATAGTTTTACATTTTGTTCGCATACATTATCCCATTTGATACCCAAAGAACCCTGTGAGTTGACATGAATTGTAATCTTTATTTTACAGATGTCAAAATTGAAAGGAAAAGAGTTTGTTACTTTTCAACATTACCTAAAAAATTAATGGTGGAAGTTTCTGACTCCAAGTACACGTACTTTCTAGTGTCTTTAGAGTCTCTCAGAAGAGGATTCCAGACACCTTGAAAATAAAATTTCAAGGAAGGAAGGAAGGAAAAAGGGAGGGAGAGAGAGAGGGAGGGAGAGAGGAAGGAAGG
>JAQZBX010026383.1:0-28958 GCA_029593785.1 Cabassous unicinctus | reverse complement strand
GGCCACAGCAGCAAGTCCAACTCTAAATACCAAGGTGAGCAGGCTGTATAAGCACAGGATCCACCAGGAGAAGGGGTCCATTCAGCAGGCGTTTGACAAGGTCGGTGCTTGGAGATCCTGGGTGACTCACACTCCCAAGGGATGGCCGGGTACGGGTTGGGCTGTCCAGCTGTCCTGCTCTTTATCGGGGTGTGCCTTCTTGACCCTGGAATGATGGATCCAAGGGACAATGCCTGCAACTTTAAGAGCAGTAGGAGTTACAAGTATCACAGTATGTGGATCTGTCCAGGAAGGCTGAAGGGGTTCTTTTTTCCAGTCTTTGGCCCAGACTAGGTCCTCTGGCCGGTGGGGATGCATCGGGTGTCTCAGGGGGATGAGATTCCGGGACAAGACAGTTTTATGTATTTCATCTAGAGTTTTCCCCAGCTGCTGGAGAATGGAATCTTGGCTAGCCTCCCCCAGAAGTTTGAGATTTACTTTGAAGGCCCAGATAATTGGGGGTGGCCGCCCAAATAGAATTTCAAAAGGTAAATAGCCTGTGGGTCCTGGGGTGCACCTAACTCGGAGAAGGGTCAAGGGAAGTAAGTCTACCCAGGGAAGACCAGTTTCCTGGCAGAATTTGGCTAGGGTGGCTTTGAGGGTTTGACTAATGCGTTCAACTTTCCCTGAACTCTGGGACCTGTAAGTGCTATGGAGTTTCCACTTGATTCCTCACATTTTTGCTAGCTCTTGGACTACAGCAGCCACGAAGGCCAGGCCATTGTCACTTCCAATTGACAGTGGCAGCCTGTGTCGTGGAATGATTTCTCTAAGTAAAGCTTTAGTCACTTCTCTTGCCTTTTCGGTGCGTGTGGGGAAAGCTTTGACCCAACCTGAAAAGATGCATATCATCACCAACAGATATTTGTACCCCCGACTTGGTTTCACTTCTGTGAAGTCTACTGTGAGATCTTCAAAGGGGGCCGCCCCCATGTGCTGGACACCTGCTGGAGCACGGGGGCCCTACAAAGGGTTGTTTTTGGCACAAACTTGGCACTGGCTGCTGATGGTGACACAGAGAGAAGTTAGCCGGGCTATGTAGTAGTATCTCCTGAGCAAGACTTCTAGTGCAGTTTTCCCTAGGTGGGTGAGTTGGTGGTATCGCTGGATGAGGGCATGAGCGGCTCCTTTTGGTACAAAAATCTGGTCATCCGGGAGCAGCCAAATTCCTTCAGGGGTTTGGCTTCCCCCTTCTCTTTTAGCCCACTCCTGTTCTTCCCAGGTATAGCTTAGTTTATTAGTCTCCTGTCCTAAGAGGGACAGCTAGGTGTCAAATCCGGGACTCATATTCCATGGTTTCCTTCAGCTGCTTGCTGAGCTGCTTTGCCGGCTAGCCTGTTTCCTTGAGTGACCATATCCATTCCTTTCTGATTCCCCAGCAGTGGATGATGGTGATTTTGTCTGGTTTCCAGATTGCTTCTAACCGTTGGAGGATTTCTTCTTTGGTTTTGATTTCCTTTCCCCCTGCAGTTAGGAGACCTCTTTCTTTATAAATTGCCCCATGGATATGTATGGTAGCAAATGCGTACTTAGAATCAGTGTAAATGTTTACCGCTTGCCCAGCGGCTAGCTGCAGGGCTCGGACCAGTGCCCAGAGTTCTGCCCGTTGCGCAGACCATCCCCGTGGTAGAGACACTGCTTCTACCACCTGTTCGGTAGTGGTGACTGCATATCCAGCAAGCTTTTCCCCGTTTTTAACAAGACTGCTCCCATCTGTAAACAGTGTCTGATCTGGGGAAGGGAGAGGTTTGTCTTGGAGGTCGGGGTGACTGGCGTAAACGTCTTCAGTCACGTCGACACAGTCATGTTCAGGAGCCCCTTTCTCATCTGGCAAAAAGGTGGCAGGGTTTAGACTGCGCACTGTTTCTATTGTCACTCTGGGGTTTTCACAGAGTAAACCTTGGTAATGTGCGAGCTGGGGATTCAATATCCACCGATGCCCATGTGAGTTCATTAGGTCATTGACTGTGTGTGGCACCATAACATGAATTGCCTGTCCAAGAGTTAATTTGTCGGCTTCTTTGACGAGGGTTATGGTTGCTGCCAGGGCTTTCAGGCAGGGCAGCCACCCTGCAGCCACGGGGTCCATCTGCTTGGAGAGGTAAGCGATGGGTCTTTGTTTGTGTAAGAACCTCCAATGCTACTTTGTTCTTTTCATGCACGAACAGGTTAAAGTTTCGAGTTACATCTGGGAGCCCCAAGGAAGGGGCTCGGCCTGGTTGTCTTTTGATGTTTTGAAAGGCCCCCTGTTGAGCTTCTCCCCAGGCAAAAGGCTCTGTTTCTGGACCCACCAGAACTTTGTAAAGGGGCGTGGCCATGGCTGCAAACCTGGGAATCCAGATGCGGCAGAACCCTGCAGCCCTGAGGAACTCGCAAAGGTTTCTTTTTGTGGTGGGGGTAGGGATGGTGCAGATCATTTTCTTTCATTCGGGTCTGAGTGTCTGGTGCCCTTGTGTGATGCTGAACCCCAGGTACTTGACCTGCTGTTTACAGATCTGGGCCTTTCTCCAAGACACTTTGTGCCAGTCTGTGTTAGAAGTTGTAGGAGAGTCTGGGTCCCTCTCCAGCAGTCCTCTTCTGTTTCACTGGCAAGTAGGAGGTCATCTACATATTGTAAGAGGGCACACCTGCAGGCTTCCTGGGGGTAGGTGGCCAAATCTGCTGCCAAGGCTTCCCCAAAAAGGGTAGGGGAGTTTTTGAAGCCCTGTGGGAGCCGGGTCCAGGTTAGCTGAGTTTTCTGCCAGGTTTTGGGATCTTCCCATTCAAAGGCAAACAAAGGCTGGCTCGGGGGGGCCAGCCGCAGGCAGAAGGCGTCTTTCAGGTCCAGGCAAGTGAACCAGGTGGCTTCAGGCGGCAGCTGTCCTAACAAAGTGTACAGGTTGGGAATAACCTGATGTAAGGTGAGAGTGGCATTATTAATGGCCCATAAATCCTGCACTGGTCGATATCCGGTCCCATCTGGCTTTCTTACTGGTAATAACGGGGTGTTCCAGGGTGACTGGCACTCAATTGAAATCCTTCTTTCTTCAGGTGATCTATATGTTCAACTATGCCCAATTGTGCTTCACAGGGGATCGGATACTGCCTCTGCTAGACCGGAACTGCTCCAGGCTTCAGGTCAATGATGATGGGTGCATGGTTCCGTGCCATTCCTGGTGGGGTTTTTTTCTGCCCAAACCTGGGGGAAAAGTTCCCGTAGTTTTTCCGGATTCTGACCTGAACTTTCTTCCGCATGAAGTCTCCATTCTTTGCTTCTGGGTATGGTGACGAGGAGAGGGAGGCTGGTCCCAAGGGTTAAGCTTGCTGGCCCTTCAGGTTTGAAGGTAATCTGGGCTCCCAGTTTGGTTAAAAGGTCCCTACCAAGCAGTGGAACTGGACATTCAGGCAGGTACAGAAATTCATGAGTCACTTCGTGGCCACCAAGCTGGCAAGTTCTTGACTGGCAAAAAGGCTGTTGGCTTGACTGGTACCCAGTTGCTCCTATGATATTGCGGTTTTTCCACTAAAGGGGGCGATAGGGGTTGTGACCACAGAATGTTCAGCGCCAGTGTCCAACATGAAAGTCATTGACTGGCCCCCGACTTGTAGTTTGACCATGGGCTCGTGGGAGCCAAGTTCCAGTGAGCCCGGTCGCCCCATTCAGGGTTGAGCCTTGCCAGCCGATCAGATGGTCTTGGGGCTCAGGTCAGTATTTCCCTTTATGGATGTTCCCTCTATGTGCCTGAGTCTTTTGGGGGCACTCATTTTTCCAGTGTCCACTTTCTTTGCAGTAGGCACATTGGTCTCTGACCAGAGGCACTCTTCTGGTGCTTGTCCCCCCTTTTCGAGGTGGCTCTTCTCATCTGGTGGGGTCAGGATTTCCCAAGGCTGCTGCCAGTAGGGAGGCTTGATGTTTTATTCGCTTCTTGGCTTCTCATTCAGTGGCTTTGTCTCGATTGACGAATACTTTGTTGGCGACTTCCAGGAGTTGAGAGATGTTCGTGCCCGTGAACGCTTCTAATTTTTTGAGCTTTCTTTTAATGTCCGTTGCTGCCTGTGCAACAAAGGCGGCATTCACCATCCTCTGGTTTTCCGGAGCTTCTGGGTCAAAAGGGGTGTAGATTCTGAAGACCTTGCAAAGCTGTTCATAGAAATCTCCCAGAGATTCGTCAGGCTTTTGAGTAACTAAAGTCGTCTTTGTCATGTTTGTGGGTCGTTTTGCCCCTTCTCGGACTCCTCAGAAGAGTGCTTCCTGATATTGCTGGAGTCCAGCCCGTCCCTGATCAGTGTTGAAATCCCAGTTTGGTTGGGCTTCTGGTGCTGCTTCTGGTGCCCAATCTTCCAGGTTTAAGATGTCAGTAGGGGCCTGCTCCTGTAGCCACTTTCAGGCTTTCATCAGAATCCGTCAATTCTCCTCTGTATTAAACAAACTCAGGAGGAGTTGGCGGCAATCATCCCAAGTAGGACAATGGGTTTGGAAAATGGATTCCATGAGATCAATAAGGGCCTGGGGCTTTTCTGAGTAGGAGGGGGTGTGGTGCTCCCAGTTTAAGAGGTCTGTAGTTGTGAAGGGCTGGTAGTATAATACAAGCTTCCTGGGTTGGATGTATTTCATGGAGGAGCATCTGTAACGTGGGTTATGCCAACCAGAGCCTCCTTGCTAGTGGGGTTGCAGGGCTTTCCTCAGAGGGGCTCGATGTTCCCGGAGGGACCAAAGGTGGAGGTGTTTCTGGGAGATCTGCCTGCACTCCTGGGCTAGGAGGAGAGGCTAGAACAGCCAGAAAGTATGGCAGTGGTGGTGGGGGTGGTGGGTCCTCCTCTGAGAACCCTTGATGAATGACTGGCTTCTGGAGCCCCATTCCCTGTGCAACCAAGACCCTGCTCTGTCCCTTTTTTCCAACACACAATTGAATCCAAGGGAGCAGAGTCTGGCCTATCTCCAACCAAGAGTCGATGTAGGGAAACTGATCGGGGTGGCCAGGAGTTCCTGTGACCACCAGCCACACTGCACGGACTCTGGCTATATCCAGGGTCCCTTCCAAGGGCCAGTCAACATTAAAAGTGGGCCACTCTACTTCACATAATATTTGGAGGGTGCCGGGCTTCATCCGGATGCCATAATCTCTGGAAAAACGCTTCTTGAAATTCTTGAGCATGCAGTTTAAAATGGTAGGTTTTGACTGTGATGGGCCCATACCCTGTGTCAGTGGCACAAGACAGACAAGGGAAGGGATCGCCTCTTTCAAGGCCACTCAGATGCCTGCCTGTCTGTGTCTCTCGTGAGAACTTCAGCTCATCTTAGCTAAGGCACCCAGGTAAAGCTCAGGGTGGCCGTTATGCCGTATGACGCTGCCGTGAAAAACAGGTTAGGGCCCACATGGGCTCCATAGCATAAAGCTTTGGAGTCACAAACTGGTACGGCAGATGCAAGCCTCTGCCATCCTCACTCACTCACACAGTCACTCAGAGGTTATGCAGTCCCTCCCACAGGGATTGCCCTATTCTGGAATCTTGGTACTCGAGATTTCAGGAGGTGATCAGTCTCCTCTTCCGTAAGGAGACGGGCCTGACTGAGGACTTGGCACCCGGGGCCTTACCTTTCCAGAGTCTTCTGGCACTGCTCAGTCCGCCTCCCCACTGAGTCAGGCCGGGGTGTAGGGACACGGCCTGCAGGGACCGCCTCAGAAGGAGGTCCCGTCAAGAGGACAGGTGGCGTCCACCTCGTTCTCTCGGAGATCGCCATCAGCCGTGCCCGTCAGCCCCAAGCTGGCAGCACAACGGTCCTGCTCGATTGGGTTTGTCCCAGTCAGGGAACCAAATGTTGCGGCCGATGGAATGAAACCCAAGCGGCACTCTTGAGGGTACAGATGAACGAAGTTTTATTACGCGCAGACCCAGAGGAGAATCACAGTCTCCAAATTCTGAGCCCTGTTTCTGGATTTTCATAAGTTTATATAGGAACACTAAGTGGGCAAATTCCTAAGCAAGTGGGCAGGCAGGGTTACAAAAGCAGAGGAGGTTAGCTTATCTTCCTAAAAGCAGAGGGCCATTAGGGAGGAAAAGAGTCATTATCTGTTTAGAGTTGTAAATTTCAGTTCAAAGGGGCAGGTGGGGAGTGCTTATCTTCCTGACCTGGATTCCATGGAGAAAAGGTGGGGAGGAGGGGAGAAAGGGACCGAGGGGAGTTTATTTTCCTAAAGCTGTGGGTTTCTGCTGAGGGGGGTTAGGGTCCCAGCACTTCCCTTATCAACATGAGAAGGGTAAGTAATTGTAGGGTGGGTACCACACTGGTTCAGAGATGCTTCTGGCATTTTTGCTGGGCATAGCGTCAACTTTTATTGGATACTTTTTACCTTTTTACAACTGGTCTCTTCTGCTCTCAAATCTCTTTGATCTAAGATTTCTAGAAATCTTTATTTCACATTCGTCACTATTGCTCTGTCCAGGGCATAGCCTCTGTTACCTGACAGTTTTTCTTGGTATGTATCCCCTTCATTCCTGGCCACTTCTAGGTCCAGACCCCTCACATTTCATAGTTGACTCTCCATGTCACCTTTGAAAAAGAAGTGACTATCTGTGCTCTGTACATAGTATTACTTCTGGAAGCCAGTTGGGTTCCAAATGCAGGGACCCAGGACAGGTCCACAGTGTCTTCCAAATTGCTTTGAGAACACACTGCTTCTGGAGCAGCTCTGGATGGGAGTGCAAGAGTGTTGGTTTCAGTTTGGAGCAAATTCTCTCTCAGACTGCACTAGTCTGTCTAGATAGAAACCCTGCAAACACCACCTGTTCTGCAGTGCATCCTCTGAAGGAGGGAAGAACGATGGCCCACTTACATACTGGCCAGTTTCCTTTTGTTTTATAAACCAGGACACCTAGAAGGCTCAGAAGAACCTCAATTTTAAAAGAATGAGACCTGCCTTTTTAGAAACAGGGAAACACTATAACTCCATCAGAAATTTTCTTTCAAAACAAGATTTTGAGAAAAAAAATTAAAACTTGGGAAAAATATTAAAGCTTTTAACAATATATTTAGGTTTCTTTCTATTTGAAAATACTCAGGTCAAATCTAAGAGAAGTGGCATTTAATTTTTGTTGTCTACTTGTATAGTAGACGTGGCTGATTTTCAGTGTTGTTTTCTTTGCTGTTTACTTTTTCTTAATGCAAATCAATTTCACAACCCATTGATTTCTTGGAGGTAAGCCCCAAGGTGAAGGCATTAAAGACAAATGCTCCAGAAGCAAAATAGTGAGTTCCAGGTATTTCAGTATATTTTCAACTAAAGAAATACTCACTTTGAAAATTGAAAATGGATCAGTGTGTGCCGGGACAGTCAGCTGAAGAATAAATTTGAGTTGGGAAACCACAACAAAAATAGCGGCAGCTGTGGTAAAGCCACTGATCAGAGAATCAGACAGGTATATCACCACGAATCCAATCCGCAGAACTCCCATGGCCAACTGCAAAGAGATGGACAAATGCCTTTGTTAGTGTAAATTAGGAGGACACCTCTGCATACTACAGGTCAGCAATTTAAATGATCCCGAATGTAAAGGTTCAACCTGAACGCCTCGCCTCCAGGGCTCCTCCCTCCTCCACCTGTTACGTGGTGTTCAAATAGGCTGTAAATTTAGTGTGCACCCTGAAAAGTAACAGGCTTATTTTCCTGCTTTCCTTTCCTTTCCATTTCCCTTTCCCTCTTTCCCCTTCCCCCCCTTTTCCTTCTTCTCTCTCTCTCTCTCTGTCTCTCTCGCTCTCTCACTCTCTCCCTCTCTTGCTCTCTCTCCCTTCCTTCCTTCCTTCCTTCCTTCCTTCCTTCCTTCCTTCCTTCCTTCCTTCCTTCCTTCCTTCCTTCCTTCCTTCCTTCCTTTCTTCCTTCCTTTCTTTCTACAGTGTCTTTGGAAGATTCACCCTTAAAACTTTTATAGCAGAATCTTGTCTAGCCTTCATAAATTTGCCAATGTAATTTTCAGTTACACTTCCTAGCTTCTGGAGCATGTATTGGTGAGCGTTCATTCATATTACTCAAACAATTTGCTCAACTTGCTTAAGAGATAAATAACTGTGTGTATGTATCAGAAGTGTTTGATTTTAACTGGAAGACAGAGATGGTCAATTCACCCAAAGCATCAGTGTTCTCTAATAAAGATAATTGGATAGATTCTTCTTCCCTTGGATATGTATCCCATCTTTCCAAACATGTCTCATGGAATGCAACCAGAGCTCTGGGCATGTAAAGGCACTGGGTTCAGCAATGTATTCTAAAGAACTGACCACATTGTTTGTCAATAAGATACACCACTTATGTCCTTGAGGAGTCTATGACATTTTCACTATTCATCAATGCTGTCAAGAGAGTGGCTTGGGAATGAGGCTTGGACCCTTATGTTATCCTCGTCAGCTTCCCTCAAATTTTTGATATGGATGATTCAAAATGCAAAGCCCCAACCAACCAAAAAGATTTCAGTCCCTAAGGAATTAGAAAGAAAAACTTGAAAGCTGCTACTGTCACTATTACTTGCATATAGTTATTTTTAGTGACTATCAATTCCCAGGCATTTTATTGGCTCAAGCATGTCACTCTTCACCACATGTGCCTCCCTGTTCTCGTTCTTCCTCCCACCCAAACCCACATGCAGCTTCTTGTCCCTCCACTGCTGGTAGTGGTGAGTGGTGAGTGAGCTAAATAATTTGGCTACAGGCCACTGAGGGGGAAAGCTACAAACCAAAAGGAAGAGAGGAGGAATGGCAGGAGGGAGGAAAAACAGAAAGAAGTGTACCAATCAGGAGAAGCAGATTGGGGCAGGTAGATTTCATGAGCAAGTGCTCACCTGGATGATTCCAGAAAGGACTGTGACCGTTGCTGCCACCATCACCTTTTGCTCATTCACTGTTGAACTTATTGAGCTATTAGAGAAATTTGTGTTGTCATCTGGGACGTATTTTACAACTACTGCTCCCACCATCATACTCAGAACTGGAAATGGACCTAATTAACATCAGAGGGTGAATGAATTGTGGTCAATATATGTCTCTCTAAAGCGTAATTGTCTTTCAATCATAATATGAACATATAAGATGACTGTCATCTGTAACTCTGCCCTCTTTCCCCACACCCAGGCCCTAATTCTTACAGGAAATTTATGACTCTTCTCCTAGATTATGCCCAATTTGGAGTTGATACAAGATGTGACTAATGGAATTCATAAAGAAAAAGCAATGTGAGCATTAAGCAGCCCAATAACTCACCCACAGATATGTGCTTAGAAGTGCCCAAGAAAAAGTAGATTATGACTGGGAAAAAGGCTGCATACAATCCATAGCTTGGGGGAATGGTGACCAGCAGAGCAAATGCTAGACCTGTAAATACACGAGCAGCAGGATTCTTATTTTGTACAAGGGAATCAAAAAAGTTTTCCTTAGGTAGTTAAGATATTTAAGGTTGGGTGTTAAAAATGTTACCTTATTAACTCAAAATGGATCAAAGACATAAATATAAAGGCTAAAATGATAAAATTCTTAGAAGAAAGCATAAATGCAAATCTTCATGACCTTGGATTTTATAGATAGACACTTAGATCATAAGCAACTGGAGGAAAAAATAGGTAAATTGGACTTCATCAAATTTTTTAAAAATTGTGCTTCAAAGGACACTATCAAGAATGTGAATAGATGACCTACCAAATGGGAGAAAACATTTGCAAATCATATATCTGATAAGGGTCTATTATCCAGAATGTAATAAAGAACTCTTATAATTCAACAGTAAAAATGGCAAATAACCCAATTTAAAAATGGGCAAAAGATTTGAATAGACATTTCTCCAAAGAAGAGATACAAAGTTCAATAAGCACATGAAAAGATGCTCAACATTAACAGTCATTAGAAATACAAATCAAACTCATAGTGAGATACCACTTCATACCCACTATGGTGGCTAAAATAAAAACAATGGGAAATAGCAAGTGCTGGTGAGGATGTGGGGAAATTGGAACATTCATATATTGCTGGTGGGAAGGTAAAATGGTGCAGCCACTTTGGAAACAGTTTGGTGGTTCCTCAAAAAGCTAAACAAATATGACCTAGCAATTAAATCAGGGACTCAAAAGGGACACTTGTATGCCAATGTTCATAGCAGCATTATTTACATAGTAAAAAGGTGGAAACAGCACAAGTGTACAACAACAGATAAATAGATAAAAAAATATAGCATATACATCCAATAGGATATTATTGATACATAAAAAGGAATGAAGTACTGATACATGTTACAACATGGATGAACCTTGAAAACATGCTAAGTGAAAGAAGCCAGTCATCCGAGTCCACATATTATATGATTCTCTTTATACAAAATGCAGAATAAGGAAATTTGTAGAGGCAGAAAATAGACCAGTGGTTGCCGGGGGCTTTAGGGAGGGGGGAATGGAGAGTGACTCTTAATGGAGAAGAGTTTTTTGGAGGCATGATGAAATGTTCTGGAATTAAATAGTGATGATGGTTGCACAACCTCATGAATATACTATAAACCATTGAATTGTACACTTTGAAACAGAGAATTTTATGGTGTGTGAATTACATCTCAATAAATTTTTAAGAAGTTACCTTGCAGTACAGCCACTAGCCCTGTGCTGATACCAGAAACGATGTCACTGAGCAACCATTCTTTTATCCGATATGCTGGTAACCAAGATGCTATGGGGAATAGGGAGAGGGCAATTTTCTTGGCCTTTTGTGAGGAACAGCTGAAAACATTGCAAGTTACAGGTCAGTCAACTGGCACCAAATGTTAAGTTTAATACCTAATTGTTGATGGAAAATTGGAGGGTCTGGTAGGTACATTGGTAAAGATTTTAATATATTAAAGACAAAGCTAACACGTTCACTTTCACTAACATTCACCTTCTTACCTATATCAACCAGTCCCCTGGTCACAACGAATGGATTTTTTAAAGAAAAATGCTGCTTTTCATTAGCGGTAGTAGAGCTCATTTGTCATCCTCAGCTTGAGTTATGCAACATTGCAATTGAGAATTTGCCCCTGTCCTGATCTCTTAGCTGTCTGATTTGGAAAGACGGTGTTGAGAGCTGAGATACTGTTCATTTTAGAGACTGCTTTTCCAACTCTGGCAGGGAGTAGGAGGTTTGGAAACCAAAGATGAAAAGAGTCTGGGAAGCCAGTGCAGTCTGTAACTATGGGCTAGAGCCAGAAAGGAGAACTTGAAAGCGTGAAATTTTACGTGAGAGTGCTTCATTTATTCCTAGTGCCAGTACCTTAGAAAATGTCTTACCTACAACATGCTTTGAGATGATCCAGAAATGTCTTATGATATCTGTGTTTCTTCTTATGTTCTTCCCCGAAAACATTTGCAGAATACACTGGCCTGGCCACAACGTATTGATTCCCAATTGGTTCAATCATTTGGCTTTCTCTGGTGGCTGTGGCAAGTGGAAGACCCTGGGAACTATGTGGCGAGCCCTTCTTCTTGCCTTGAGCAGGTTAAAATGCCTGGAATCAAACAGAGCTTGCTTCTTAAATAACTCAGAGATAATGTGATGCAATTTACAGATGAGTGAGCTCCGAACTGAATGTTACCACCTTTTGAGATCAAAAGAGGCAGGATTAAGGGACCTCGATTGCGTTCTGCCACAGTGATATCACATTTACTCTAAGGAGCTGGACAAGGCTTCTTTGGGTAAGTAAACAAAATTTTTTATTAAAAAAAAAAAAAGGATTGCCAAAAAGCAATAAAAATGGACTCAGTTTACTAGTCAGTGAGTCCATTTTACTTGTAAAGTGAGCCCGTCTCATCAAGAAAAGGAATTTACTTTGAAGTTTTTTTCCTAAAAATGTTTCCAAAGTTATGGCACTTGGTCAGTATCGGGAGAAATTAAGTTTAAAGTCTAGCTACTGCCCCTAACTCTGGTTAAGACCGTTCCAATTTACTCGAATACATTATAAAATGCTTTTAATTTGTGTAATTCAAAGATATTGTCCATTTAAGTTGTTTTCCTGTTGTTTCTGGGAGTTAGAGTTTTGCAATTAATGACTGTGGAAACTATGGAAAGAATTACTTTGTTCATTAGGGAAGAGGTCTTTTTAAGGAAAGATCTTGGGCAAGTTACTTAACCTCTCTGAGCCTCATCAATATAACTGGGATAAGAATATACAAGTTTCAAGGTGATTGTGGAGAGTAAATGATATTTTCAAAGCATCTAGCATTGCCCTTAGCACATTATAGGCATTCACTAAATAGTAGTTATTATTTTTACTATCAGCATTTTCTGCACAAAATATTTAAAAATTTTATTATCTCAATCCTCTCTCTATTATACTTAAAAACTAAAAATTAATTGAGCAGAGCTTTACAAGCCCTTTTTATGCACATTACCTATTTAGCCCTCATAATCTGAAGTGCTTACTATTATTGTTATCATTATTCTCTTCTTACAAATGAGAAGATCCTATCACCTCCTCTCCTCTACTCCCCCAAAAAGGCTAAGTAATTTTCCCCAGGTCATATAGCAAGAAGTGTTAAAAATGGAATTTAAAAAAATCCATGGAACTGTACAACATAGTGAACTCTAAGTTAAACCATAGACTCTAGTTAACAGCACAATTATAAAACCGTGCTTTCATCAGTTGTAACACATGTACCACTTCAATGTTAATAATAGGGTGGTATATGGGAATCTTTATTTCATGCTTGATTGTTCTGTAAACCCATAACTTTTCCAACAAAAATAAATAAAAGTTTTAAATGGGAGTTCCATTTTCAGATTTCATTTGCTATTTCTTCTACAACATGCAGCTTCTTTATGGTCCAATACGAGCATAATTGAAGAATGCGCCAACTAACTAACTGTTAACCTTTTATTTTTTTCTAATCTAGGTTCCGTTTTGTTTTGTTCCCTGCCTTGGTCACAGTTTTTAATTAAATTATCTCACACTAGATTGCACCTTGTTACATGGTGCCCTCTCATAGCTTAAGGGATTTTCAGCATGTTTGCAGAGCTCCAAGTTATAATGAGGGCCCCAGCTCCTGGGCCCGTCTGACCTCTCTTTGACCATCCACTTTTCCCACCCCCACCCCATGCCCTAGCCCCTTCTAATTCTCTCTTTACTGGCCCTGTCTGATAAAAACGTAGTGCTTCTGCCTCACTCCTGGCTTGACCTCCAAGAATTTGATCCCCTTTGAGTTTTGTTATGACTTTTAGATCCCCTTTCACTGTTCTTTCTGAGCCACCCACCAAGCTACTTGTCCTCCCTGTCTCCCAAATCCATCCCCACTCCCATCCCCTCCTAGTTCTAGGTGTCATACCTCACTAATGTTATCATTTTTCCCATTGCCAGAAGAACACATTCATGGATTGCAGTGCATAGCATAGCTTACTGTCCTTTGTGGCCGGTTACAAGCAATAGATGTATAGTTGAGGCATCGACACTCTTAGAAAGGCTGTCTGGAGTGTCTTTCAAGAACAGCTTTGATTCTGTGAGGTATCCAACCTTGTCAACCTTAGGATGAGGAAGACTCAAATACTGTGTTTTTGTTTTTTTTTTTCTTTAGACTCCCCCCCGCCCCCGCTGCTTGTGCTCGCTGTTTGCTTTTCTCTGTCCATTTGCTGCGCATTTATTTGCTGCGCGTTTCCTCTGTGTCTGCTTGTCTCCCCTTTGTTGCGTCATCTTGCAGCACCAGCTCTCCACGGGCGCAGGCCGTCAGCTCTCCGCGGGCGCGGCCCAGCTTGCCCTCACCAGGAGGCCCCGGGAGGGAACCCAGGGTCTCCCATATGGTAAACGGGAGCCCAACCAGTTGAGCCACATCCGCTTCCAGTACCGTGTGTTATCATTTCTGTCAGATGCTGCCAGGAATAGAAAAAAGAAGGAGAAGAAGAAGATTCTACTTTTTTGTTGCTTTACTCCTGTTTTCACCAAAGATTCAGAGAAACTCATTTGTTCTCTTCCATATAAAAGGACCCAAGACATTTTTCTTCTTCCTTTTGCTGTTGTATGTTTCCTCTCTGCTGAGTCATCATCTAATTTTTAGCCAGTGAGCATGGTGGCAGAAATAATTTCATTTCTGGTAAGCTTCCTTCTCTGAGGATGACTATAGCCGAGTTTCTAATGATCCCCTCATAGCCCCCTGGATCACGGGCTGAGCTCTGGCCATCCTGCCACAGACTGGAAAAACTCCCTCCTCTCATTCAGGCACTCAAAGGGCAGGAATCAGGACAGCTTAAGATACCTTTCCAGAATTTAGAGAGCGAGACCTTGAGGGCCAAGACTTGTTATCCTGTCTTGCTGCCCAAAGCTTGCTGCCTCATTTTCCATGTGTAACAATCAGCATGAGCCCCTGTGCCAGCCACCCTGGTGGTGCCTCTGATGAAGCTCCAGATGGTCATAAGTCAATGCCATTCTCCATTTAATCATTTCTGGAATTCTTGAGAATGACTTACTTTACTGAGCAATTCAAAAGAGAGTTTCATAACTTTTTCACCTGTACAAGTTACCTTTTCCCCAGCAATTCCTGGAAAAAATTCTTTTGGTTCCTAGCATTACAACTCCAGTTTCAAACATTACACCCATATTGATGTGTGCCTTTTCATATTCCTTTTTATCTTCTTGACCCAAATAATTCTCCAGGTTCCTTAGGGTGTCAGTGGCTTTTGGGGGATTGAAATTCATTCTCATAGTTATTACTCCTACTAATTTTACAAGTTCATGTCTTGATTGTATACATTTCCACTTTTTTTTCCCTTTCATGTAATGTGTTTTTAAAACTTTTTGGCCTTTACAATATATATTAATTTGATTTATATAAATGTGCACACAAACACACACACAAATGTGCAGATCTTGGTGCTGTGGCTTAGTCACACCCGTTTGTCTGAAATTCATTTTTCTCAATATAACTATTCCAATTTATTCTTTTCGATATTTCTAGAGAGGGTCATGGGCACACCCCACCCCCTCGTTCCACGCACCTCCAACCTGCAGCTCAAGCACCGTCACCACCGACTCCATTTCCCTGGGGGTCTCCATGCTGACTCCACCCAGAAGCTGTCTTGTGGTCCTGCCCTTTCTGCTCCTCGACATTTATCTATTCAGTGTTCTAGGCTTTCAAGGGTCTGCTTTCTGCTGGGAAATGACCAATTTGATCCGAGACGCTCATAAGTGATACTAGCATTTGTCTCTAATTAGTGGTAATTTGAAACCAAGGGGCAAGCAGGTGTGCAGAAAAGGATTTCCCAGCCTTCCCAGTCACATTAGATGCCACCACCATTCTTGCACAAGGCGGCCCCTCCGTGGCACACCCTGTAGAAGCTATTCAAGTGAAGGAAGGTCTTGGTGGAGACTTCATGAAAAATGCTAACTATGTCTGAAATCTGCTGAAAATACTACTGCTTTCATTGGTCTCAGAATGCCCTGATGCCAATCAGTGGAAAACAAGAGGTAAGCCAGCCCTATTTCATAATAAGTCATCGGACAATGGGAAATACAGCAGTGTCCCAATAACTGTGCTTGGGGGAGATAGTGAGAGGCCGGAGAACAAGCAGAATAATTGTGCCAGTGGGCACCTTGAGAAGGACCCTGTTCAGCAGGTGAAGAGGAAGCAAGAATCAAGGGCACAAAAAGCCCCACATTCTGGTTGGGGTCAAGCTGGATGGAAGCAGGGAGATAGATGATGCACCGGGATTGGAGAGGGCCAGGGTGGTGATTAGGAGTAACAGGCGGGGAGTGGGGTGGGAGAGAGTTTCAGTGCTGATACTGATGAAGAGCGGTCAGAAGGCTTCAGGGGCAGGGGCAGGCAGTGATTCCTAGTTAGATGCCATGACTCCTGTGTTCTTCAGTCACTTGCACATAGCACGGTAATTAATTAATAATGTTACAGATGTTATCTGAGCTGAGTAGCTATTATTTTGGGAGAAATGGGTGGGTCAACTATCATTTAGAATGTGAAAAAACAGTCCTATGCTTTTTTAAATTTTTTATTTTATTTTAAAAGAAGCTTTAGATTGCATAAATATTACATTTAAAAAATAAGGGATTTCCATATGCTCCCCTCCCTCTCCCTCCCACACTTTCCCATATTAACAACATCCTTCATTAGTGTGGTACATTTGTTACAATTGATGAACACATATTGAAGCTTTGCTACTAACCATGGATTGTAGTTACATTGTAGTTTACACTCTGTCCCCCACAATTTTGTAGGATATAACAAAATATACAATGGCCTGTATCCATCACTGCAATGTCATGCAGGACAACTCCAATGTTCCCAAAATGCCCCCATATTACACCTATTCTTCCCTCTCCCATCCCTCAGAACCTCTGGTGGCCATGACCTTTATATCAATGATAAGAGTTCTTCCATCGCTAGAATAATAATAAGTATACTTTGGACCATCGTTCATTCCCCAATCTTGAGGACTTTGGGATGGTGATGCCCGTTCTGTTTCTAATTGAGAGGGAGCTTTGATCCCATGGGGCAGATGAGTGGAACTATCTTGCTTGCAGTTGCAGATACTTTCTGTTCCTTGGGATGGGCATTGTCCATCATCATCTCCTTGTTAGCTGTCTTGGGTGAGTCCAGTGAACTGGAGAGTAGGTGTTGCAACTCTGCTAAGATTCAGGGCTTAACTAACACATGGACAGACCAAAGATTTAAGTGTCTGGGACATATATTTATCAAGTTTAGTCCTAATTATAGGTTGAAATAAAAGGGGCAGAAAAACCATGTGTAGAGAACCCAACTCTGTTACACTGGGGAGCATAAATTACAAAGTAAGGCCAACTGGCAGGGTGCCGAATTCCTGACCTGTCTGTCCTGCTTATAGATTTTGTATGCTAGGTTTTCCTACCCTCTAGTGATGAACCTTTACAAGCTATTGGCATCTTCACAAACCCTTCCAGATTTTTTTTTTTAATGTTTTGTATTGCAATTGGATTTAATTTGAATAATTTTGCCCTACCTTGTGAACTTAACACACTGTAGCACGCGACCAATAATACACATTCCACCAGGGAAACCTTTGTCACAGAATACAGGTAGGAACATGTGATCTAAAAAAGCACTTGTCCAGGAACCAGATTGTTTTTGAAGCCAGAGACTTTCCCAGGAGAGAGAGGCTAAGTGGACCTATAGTAGGCATTCACAGGTGGTGGGACTGGGACAAGGACCCTAAGGGTGTGCTGGCAGTCACCCCACAGAGAGTACCAAGGCAAGGTGGCTAAAGGAAAAAGTTTTTGAACTTTTTTTTTGGCAAAAACAATGGGTAACTCTAGTTTATATTGCCCATTGTGGGCCAAAATATAACATAACGGGTAACTGGCTCACATTGTCCATCATGGGCCAGAACATAGCAGGTGTCTTGCATTGCTAATTCAAGAAGTCTGTTTATATGACTTATTTAATTTATAGTTATCTTCTAATATCTTCTAGGAACTTAATTCTTTTTTGGGTGTGTACATTCTATTACTACATTATCCATAATGCTAAAAAACCCAAGTCAAGCCTCATCTAGTTAGGAGGTGCAGCATAAAAGAGGGAGACTATGGCAGTTAGGTAGACCTGGCTTGAAATCTTTGCTTAGTCATTGCTTAACTATATATCTACAAGTCTTAGTTTTTCTAGTGGGAAAGGGGTTGCCATTACCCTCTTTGTAGGGTCATGACTGTAAGTAAGGTATGGTAAGGCACCAATAGCTGAAGGTAAGGTATTGGTTTCCTAGGTAACGGCCTCAGGACTGAGTTTAATGTTGACTGTGTAGACTCCATTTATAACTGTGCTTACATGACAAAAGTCAACTGGAACCTGTCTGAAAATTTTAGTGCTGCCAACTTTTCTATGACTTCACTCCATGTTTACCTGAGCTTGTGTCCAGAAGTAGCGGTTTTCCATTTTCACCCCAGTTTATTTTAATGTAATTTTTACGCATATGCCTATCTTAAATGGGAAGCTTATTTTCTCACTCCCATGGCTTAAGAAAAATTCAGAGATTCACTGTGGTGTACAAAAAGTACGAGCTCCTCAGCATGGCCTACAAGGCTCTGCATATTTTGGCTCTGGCCCATCTCACAGGCTTCCTCACACCTCTGCCTTCTCCTGCACAATTATAGTAGTTTCCCAACCCAACATATCATGCCTTTGCCCTTATCGTTTTTTTGTCTGTGTTCCTCTCCTCCAACACCTAGTAGATCCCAATTCATCCTTAAAAATACACAACTGTCCCTCATTGACTCATTTCTTCATTCGTTTAACAAGGATTTTTTTCAGCCTATTGTTTGTCAGAAACTCAGTTCCTGATGCGGTTGTGTAAGAGAAGACGATGCTATTCCAACTTTTGGCATCTGAAAAGCTGTCATGGACTCACCCAGATAAAGTTAATAATTTCCTTCTCTGTACCTTGTACATATTTCTATTCTATATTGCACCATATTGTCATCATTTGTTTAAAAGTTTATCTCCCTTATAAAACTAAGGGCAAGACCCAAGTCTTAATCATCATTTTCTCCTCTAGCTTGGTATCTATAGTATAGTAGGTGCTCAAAAATGCTTGTTGAAATGAATCAAACTATCATCAAAAGATATATAAATGATAAGTGTTTAAATATATGGGAGAGGTGCTCAAAATGATTACAGATCCATTGAAAGAGGAAGGGATATGAATGTGGGTTGGACATAATGAAGGTTTCATGAAGGAACTGTGAGTCTTGAGTTAGACCTTGAAGAACATGTAGGTTTGGAATAGGTGATGAGAAAGCAGTGGGGAATGAGCAAATAATGTCCAAAGGATAGTGAGGGAGGCAAAAACCGGACCACAAGTCTTTGTTGGAGAAAAGGTTAAACCATTAGAGAAATGTTCAGGTGTGCCATAGCAAGGAGTTTCAGACCCAATAGGCTCATGCAAGAATAAAGAGAACCCCTCACATTTCTATAAAGCTTTGTGGTTTTCAAAGCACTTTCACTTCTCTCCCTTGAGCCGCAGTGAAGCCCTGTGAAGGTGGCAGAGAAGGTAGGCTTTATTATCACCACCTTAGAGGTGAAGAAATTGAAGTCAGAGAAGTTCTCACGGCAAGCAAGTGGCAGAGCCAGGACTAGAACTCAGGTCTCGTGAGTGACAGAGTCTCTCCACTACACGCTCTTCTCTGCTATGTTCTATCCTGTCCATGTGGAGGATCCATCAGCTCTGATCCCCAGAAGGGACAAGGCAAGAGAACAGAGCCACAGATGAGGCACTGTCAGTGCCTTCCCCCTTGAGCATAAGACCCTCCCCGCCCCTGAGCCTACTCTCAATACTAAACACTCAAAATGCAAGTCTGAGTAGCAGGGGGCTCAATCTCCTTGAAGTGGCCTGCTTATCCTCCCCTTTGCACCTCAGCAAAGTGAAAAGGAGGCTCTTCTCTTCTCTTTGGAGAGTCAACAACCTTCATTGTGGAAGGAAGGTGGAATAAATTATTACATGATTAATTTATTTCAGCAATATTTAAAAATCTTATTTTGTAAACTCTTATGTTTCTTAGTTGTATATGGGTTATGTGGTAGGCATTTATACATTTTCCCCATTATTTATATACTTATTTATTTATCCATATTGAGAAGGTAAAGTATGTAAAGTATGTTTTTTGTTTGTTTGTTTGTTTGTCTTACGAGGGCAGGCTCCACTTCTAAAGTATGTACTAACCCACTGTAAGCTACTGGCTTCTGAACTGCAAATACTTGCTTCCTAATTTCTCAGTAGGAATGATCTTTATGTGGCCAACTTGCATTACTGTGTCTCTGAACTTATAAATTTACTTTGGAAAAGAGAATTATTTAATCTAGTGATTTAATAAGTTGTTTCTCACTTGCACATGTAAAGAATGTTGTAGAATCTATCTTTGACATTTTAAAGAATGAAATGAATTTTATTTTCTTAGGTTCCTTAGGATAGGTGCCCTTGCCTGGTATAATATTCCTGGTGGCATGTCACTTTGTCACTTTACAGTGACAATAATTTTTCTCTATCCTTTTCCTGCATTTTCAGTCTCTATCCTTCTTGCTTTTATTCTCTTTTCTCCTCTCTCCCTTCCCCTGTAGTCTTGGACTTTCTGGGATATCTGGCAAACAAATCCCTCACTTCTGGACCAGATGGCCTTATTTATTTATTTTTTTAAAGATATTTAGATTACATAAATGTTACATAAAAAATACAGGGGATTCCCATATGCCCCGCTCGCCACACTGCCCACATTTACCCACATTACAATATCCTTCATTAGTGTGGTACATTTGTTACAATTGATGAACGTATTTTGTAGCATTGCCACTAAACATGGATTATAGTTTACATTTAGTTTACACTCTCTCCCACACAGTTCTGTAGGTTATGGCAAGATATATAATGGCCTGTATCTGTCGTTGCAATGTCATTCTGGACAATTCCCAAGTTCTGAAAATTCCCCCGTATTACACCTGTTTTCCCTCTCCCTGTCCTCAGAACCTCCAGTGGTCTCTGCCTCCACATCAATGATATAAGTTCTTCCATTGCTAGAATCATAATATGTCTATAGTAGAATACCAGTGAGTCCACTCTAGTCCATATTTCATTCCCCAATCCTAAGGATTCTGGGATGTTGATTCCCACTCCACCTCTAATAGAGAGGGGGCTTCAGTACCATACCAAGGAACCGAGAGATTCTACAACTGTAAGCAAGAGATTCCTATCCAGATAGCCTTTTAAAGGCCCTTCTACAAGATGTTTCTATTTCCTAGGGAAACACTTTCCCAAAAGCTTTCTTATTTGCCAACCTTCAGAGCATATCTAAAAAGGCAGATTTGGGTGGAGAGTTAAAGCAATTATCTGAATAAGGAAAACAAAAACCTCTGCTGTCTTTGAAAAGGTTATTTAAGCCTTAACAATGCATACAGCCATTTACATAGTCAAATTGGAGTGTACTCAGATATTTACTTCACATTGCCAGTACTCCAGACATACATTTTAGCCTACAACAGTGGAATTGTTCAAAATTTTGGCTTATTCATGCTCGTGGAATAAGCCAAAGAACACACCAGTAACTTCTAAATAGATTTTGATTTTAGAATATAAACCATTTTCAAGAAATAGAAAGCCAGTTTGAGTAAAAATATCCATAAATTTGGTTCCTACCTGATACGCGTTTGTTGAGGCCTTTCCGCAACAATAGAAAAATTTCAGGTTAAGGTATTCCAGTATTTCTAAGACACAGTGTCCATCCACTTGAGTCTATGGGTCTGAATGCATCCATATGTATATCTATATATAGAATATGTAAGGTAGTGGGGAAATTACCTTTCTGTCAGCTTTAATAATTAACTTCCATTAACTTTTACAACAATGGAAAGACTCCAATGTGATCTTGACCTTTGAGACTCCAATCAGCAGAAGTGATGATAACAGCTTCAAGTTCCTTGTGAGATTAAATCACACATTGTACATGTTTGTGTGTGGATTTCATTGGTTTGCAGAGATTTACACAGTAGATGTGCACGTGGATGTTAAAAAAAAAAAATCTTAGCCAGGGTTATCTCCCTGATATTTTACCTAACAGTGTTACAAGTTTAGAGGAGTAGCTTCTTGGCTGGATGACTCCACGGAACTCCCATAAGCTGCAAAACTCTGGTGGATAGGCTAAATCCCGGCATGATAAAGACCTTTATTAGGAAAGCTCCTCCAACTGGAGGTGACAAACCTCTTATTTGCACTCTAATTTCTACCCCTACCCCAATACTTGCTAAGAGCAATAAACCCCGTCTTGCCAAAGCCAATGAGCACTTTTCAATCCTTGTCTCACTTAACCTCTGAGCATTGGACCCTGCTGACTACTTTTCTTGAGATCCCCTCTTTTTAAAATGTTTTAAATTTTTTTACCAGACGTTTCTTAGTTTTTCACCTCCCACACATTTTTTTTTAAATACAAAATTACAAATACAAAATTAGATACAAGGCCTTGGAGGGGGGCTGTGCAAAGGAAGGTCCTAAAGCTTCGATAAATCTACTTTTGCCAATCAGATGGTAAAAAAATGAAATGCCACAAACTGTCAAGTGTTGTAAAGAATGTGGAGTAGTGGGACTTCTTAAACTACTGTTGTGAGTGTAAACTGGGGCAATCATTTTAGAGAGCAGCTTGGCACTATCTTGTCAAGTTGAAGATATATATCTTCTAAAACCCAGCAATTCCCCTCTTAAGTATATATCCTTAATAAATTTTGACATGTGTTCAAGTATACTCATAGCAGCAACGTTTGTAATAGCAAAGAAAAGAGAGAGAGAGCGAGAGAGAGAGGAAATATCCTAAATGTTCAATTACAGGACAATGGTTAAATAAATTATGTTCTGTTCATAAAATGGGATTCCATACAATAACGAAAATTAATGTATTAGAACTGCACATAAAAACATGAATTCACCTTACAAACACAAATAAAGTGAAAAACAAATTATGAAAGGATAAATACAATAAGATTCTGTTTTTATAAAGTTTAAGAACATGCAAAACACGTTTTTCAGTGCATAGGTATTTGGCAAATATATAAAACATGAGTGGAATGATAAACAAGAAATTTAGGATACTGGTTACCTCTGTGGAGAGAGGGAAGAAAGTTATTGGGAAGGACAACGAAAGGGGCTGCAACAGTATCTGTAATCTTTTATTTCTTTTTCTTTTTGAAGATTTTTTAAAAACTTTGAGCTATAACTTACATGCAGTGAATAGATCTTAAATGTACATTTGGACGAGTTTTGACAAATGCATATACCTATGTGTATTAGTTTTCTATAGCTGTTGTAACAAATTACTACAAACGTAGTGCCTTAAAACAACGAATGGGTTATCTTATAGTTCTGTAGGTCAGAAATTCAGAACAGATCTCAAGGGGCTAAAATCAAGGTGTTGACAGGACTGTATTCTTTTCTGGAGGCTCTAGAGGAGAATCTATTTTTCTTGTATTTTCCTCCTTCTAGAGACTGCCTATGTTCCTTGGTTTGTGACTCCTTCCTCCATCTTCAAAGCCAGAAATGTTACATCTCTCTGTCCCTTCTTCCACTGTCAATCTTTCTCTCTCACCACAAGTGGGAAAGGTTCTCCACTTTTAAGGACTCATATATTTTGACTGACCACCCCAGGATAATCCAGGGGAATCTCTCCATCTCAGGGTCCTTAATCTTAATCACATCTGCAAAGTCCCATTTGCCATGTAAGGTAACAACATATTCACAGGTTCCAAGGATTAGGACATGGTCATCTTTAGGGGCCACTTTTCTGACTACTACACCATGTAACACCCACCCCAAGGAAATTCCTTCATACCTCTTCTCAGTCAATCCTGGCCAATCCCCAGAGGCAACCTCTGTTCTGATCTCTATCATCTTTGATTAGTTTGGTCTGTTCTAGAACTTCATATACATAGGACATTCAGTATGTTCTCTTTTGTGTCTGGCTTCTTTCTCACAGCATTATATATTTGAGGTTCACCCGTGTTGTTATATGTGTAAATTGCCCATTCCTTTTTGTTGATGAATAATATTCCACTGTATGAATATACAGAAATTTGTTCAACTGTTCTCTTGTTGATGAACATTTCAGTTGTTTCCAGTTTGGCACTGTTACAGACTTTCTTGTACAAGTCTTTTTTGGAAAACATTTCAATTTCTCTAGGTCTTGCACACTCTACAGATGATATACACAAAGGTCATCAATTTTCCCCTGATAGTCATGAAGTTGTATGCTTTTGTAGTTTGTCACAGTTGATTTTCATTTCTAATGTAACAACACATATAAATACACAATAAACATAATCATTATCCTGAGGCAAGAAAAAGAGACTAGCCCAAGTTTTATGTCAGTCTACATTAGCAACTTATTTAAAAATCCATTATATGACCATAACTTACATACACTTTTAAAAATTAATAACAGTTGAGCCTCAGGATAACAAATTTATTGATTTACCAATATGTCCTAGGAAACAAATCTTTCTCTATCCTGTCAAATCTTATCCTAATAATTGATATAATGCCTTGAGTTAAATACTTCTCTCTTGGTTTTCCAACTTCTTGAAGATAGACTGTGCTTTATTTATTCATCTTTCCCTAATGCCTAGCACAGTGTCAGGCACATAGCCAGTGTTCAATAATGCTGTTGACTGAATAAATAAATATATAAACTTATTAATTTTAAAAACATGATTATGAAAAACTAGAATTACCAATCTCTCTTTTTTTTTATGAGTAACCATCTTTAATATTTATATATGTATTACTAACCCCCAAAAAGATGAGATGTATGAGAGCACAATTATTATTATTATTTTTAAAAGATTTATTTATTTTATTTTATTTATCCCCGCCCCTTGCTGCTTGTGCTGCTGTGTCCATTCGCTGCGTGTCTTCTCTGTGTCTGCTTATCTCCCCCTTGCTGTGAGGTCTTGCCGCATCAGCCCACGTCGCCACGCGAGCCGAGCCGGCCTGCCCTCACAAGGAGGCGCCGGGAAGCGGGAAGCGAACCCGGGGCCTCTCATATGGTAAACGGGGGCTCTATCCACTGAGCCACACCCGCTTCCCCATGAGAGCACAATTAAATAGCACCTTCCTCATTGCTTTTTAAAGTTAATACAGGCATTTCTACTGAAGTAATTTAAAATTTTCCTAGTTCCCAAAATAAGTATTAGAGTTCTAAATAGAAGAAAAAAGCATCAGTCAAAGAGCCATATATTAGATATTTAGATTGCTTTAAGAAAACTATATTAATAAACTAAATAAAATAAGAGTGCACATTCAGAACAGAATTGTAGCTTTTGGTCAGCAACATGGGAACCAACAGCAAAAACCTGCCAAAATTAAGGCAGAGTTTTTTGTTGTTGTTGTTTTAATATACAGTAAAATATATTTATTTATTTTTTCTTTCTGAGTACATTTAGTGTAAACACTAAATGATGTTATTTGAAGTGCATTGCCAGGCTAGAATACAAGCTTCCTAGTAGTAGTAGTAGCAGTAGCAGTAGCAGTAGTAGTAGTAGTAGTAATAATAATAATAAATAGACAGCATAAAAAGTTCCTTTTATTTTAAAGTCTTCCTTATACCTATTAATGGTGCTTTCCTGTTGACTTAACACACGTCGTGTAAGAGATTACTGAGGCAATCATATGACTTGAAGGCAAAAACTTGGGCACAAAGCATGATGACTGTCAGGGTGAGAGCCGTTGTAAGGAATGACTTTCTTCCTCTGCTGGAGTCAATTTGAGTGTTGGCAGTTTCCAAGGAAGATGTTGAGGGCTTTGGCGAAGATTGTCATCCATCTGCAAGATTAAGCCTAAAGTAACTGTCTAAGATATCATCACAAAAGCAACGCAGGTTGGAGAGCTGTTTCAAATGTTCTTGTAACTGAACTTTAAGAAAGTGTACTTTGTAAAGAGGTGCAAGAAAACCAAATACGGAGGCATCCAATGTAGAAGATGTATCTCCAAAGAAAAACTGAGATGTTCCCAATCTGTGTGACAGAAGATTTAGGCACTCCTTGGCATCTCTGTTTATCTGTGCTTCCACTTCCCAGAGGTGGTAGAGACGGGACTCTCCTCTGATCAGGAGAATCCTGTTCAATGCTCCTTTAGACATTCTTCCAGGCAGAATCAAACTCAAGGGAAAAGGAATCCATGAAGCAAACCATGGCTTTGTTACAGAAAAGTAATTATCACTGTCAACCCAGAATGTGTGAAGCACTGCAGGAAGAAGCTTCTCCTCAAGAACAATGTATGCCAGTGTATCTGCCCCTTGTTTTGCCGAGAGTTCATAATCAGCATTATATTTCTGTTTTTTTAAAAAGTTTAGTATTTTTGCTGGCTGAGAAACAATTTTGTCTTCAGTTGTCAAGACTGGTACATCTCCATCACCACCAGAGACTCGCTCTGCACGGATGGGAGCCCCCAGCCTCCTCCCAAGCAACTGAGCTCCAAGGGGCCAATCTCTCTTTTAATAGAAAACCACAGCTTCAAATTTGTGCTGAAAATGTCTCAATTTGGTCACAGTTGCAAATTTGAGTTTAGATAGAATTCCTTTTATATTCTCTTCTTTGTGGTGGAAACAATTTAATTTAATAAGAAAATTAGCATTTGTTTAAAAAATCATGTTCTCCTAAACCTCAAACTTTCTATCCACCAGGTTATTTCAGACGTGATGTCACTTGACTCATAACACTTTTGAGAGGGATGTTTTTATATTTTGTTCTGTGATTTCATCCAATTCTACAAAATTTTGGCAACTATCTCAGGAGGCATAACCTCCCAGCTGTATGAATTCTATTAGAAGCAAGGACCTCTGGATGAAATCTTCATGACTCAAACTCAATTTATATGTAACAGAAGCA
Source organism: Cabassous unicinctus (assembly GCA_029593785.1). NCBI lineage: Eukaryota > Metazoa > Chordata > Mammalia > Cingulata > Chlamyphoridae > Cabassous > Cabassous unicinctus. The sequence continues at coordinate 2,558 of JAQZBX010026383.1, read as the reverse complement.
CCTATCAGGGTATCCCCGGAGATCTGTGATTAGAACTCAGGGAATCTATTAAAACTCCACCAAAAAAATGTGTGTGAGTGTGCAAGTGTATATTTTTCAGGGGAGATGGTCCATAGTTTTCATCAGATTCTCAAAAGCCAGGAAATATGAAAAATTATAGAGCAGAATTAACAGATTTGCTGTTAACTGTGATTAACTGTGGCTAGATTGACTTATCAATTATGAAAACATATAACAAACAATTAGTGGACTCATTTAAACTATTAACCTGATTTTTTTCTCAGTTGACCATTTAGTGTTTGACTGAATAGATAAAAATAAATTTCCTGGCAGAATGCAGGTCCATCCCCAGACATCATTGACAAAACGGGCAGAAATTACACGAGAGAGTAAATCTCTCAGTCGTGGAGGAAACAACAAAACTTCACCTGTCCTAAATTTACTGTTACATCTTATTTCAAATAACACTGATTTTTCTAAATGATTCCAAGATGCCTTTTCAAAGGCCAAATATGCCCATACAGAGCATATTTTTCTGTGGAAAATATAGGAAATGAGACAGTTTTTCCTATGCACTTCATAAAGACTGAACCCAAAAGGATTCCAAGCCATCAAGGAAAATAATTCCCCAGTTTAATTATGAATCTCTACTAAACCCTCTTAGTATCAAGATAAGCCCAGGAACATCAGATGGAAACTCAAATTTCGGAATGGAGGAAAAATGAGTAAAATAAACCATTAATCACCAATCAGAAGCAAATTAAACTTTCTGGTTTCATTTATTTCAGTCAAACTTGAGACTTGATTTAGAAAAAAGTAAAAAGGAAGACTAAGAAAGAGTCCCATAGAATACAATTTTAAGGCATTCTCCACCCATTGGAAGAGTTTGGATTAGAGTGATATAGGGGAGAGGGCATCATTCTCAGATGTCTGGGGCATGTGAGAAAGTGGGGGTTGGAGGAAGAAGGGAGTGAGAGGTGGTGCTGAAAGGTTTGCAGGAAGTACATTTTGTACAATCTTTAAAACAGTCACTTGGAGCTATTCCGAACGTAAGTCACAATTCCTTAATTGCTTTTTGTTGATTTCAATTTGTTTTATTATGTGTAGCAGTATGTAAAACTTCTTAGAGCAATATTGGAATGAAGCAATATATTTTATATGCATAAAAGTTTTATGTCTAACCTTTAGTCCTCATCATTTCAGGCCTCCCTCCCATTGCTAGAGTCTTAATTTTAGAGGTGGACTCCCAGTAATATAATGAGTGTGCAGAGTACATTGGGATGTGATGGCTGAACTGATCGTTTTGAAACTCTTTATTGCCAACATTATTTAACATTTTGGAATTGGACCAACTTCATCTTTGGAGGAGTTTAAAGAGCTGGCTGTGTTTCCTACACAAAGGAATGCACCTCCTTTGCTTTCTGTAATCTTAAATCCCCTTGATTCTCCTGTCTCTTATCAGTTCCTTGAGAGCTGGTTCCTCTTGCTCTGCTTGCCACCCTCTCTGGTCCCTGGGGCTCAGTTTGTTCCTCTACTCTTTTAACCGTAAGCTCACTCTTTTTGAGAACTTTATTCTATGCTCAAGATTCCAAAATCAGCATCTATAAACTCTTCCCCAGTCATCAAATGCACATCCTATATTTCCACCTGTCTATGAGAATATTCCTTTCAAGTGACCCTGCAGCTCCTCAAACTCAAAATGTCTAAAATTTCTTGCAGCAACTTAAAACGATAACACAGTAACATGTTCATGTGTCAGTTTGCAAGATGAAAAAGTTTAAAAATACACATTCTAATGAGAGTGTGGAGAATCAGATCCCTTTGTGTTCTGTGGGTACAGATGTTAATTAGCATAAGTTATTTAGAGCTCAATTTGGCAACATTTATCACCATTTAAAATACATTTATTAAAAAGTTAAAACACATATTATTTGAACCAGTTCTTTCACTTCTAAGAATATATCTTAGAAATAAGTGCTCATAAATATATATAAAGAAAATTGCATAAAAGAACTTGCATTGCAGCAATGTTATGTAGTTACAAACAATAGTAGCAGCAGCAACAACCCTACAAAACAAACCTATTAAATCCAGTCAAAATACTTATCAGTACAGAACTGGTTAAATATAGTTCATCCATACAAGAATAAAGACAAAATATCATTAAGATGCCAATACTACCCAAAGCAATTTATAGATTAAATGCAATCCCAATCAAAATTCCAACAACGTTCTTTGCAGAAATTGAAAAGCCAATCATAAAATTTATATGGTGGGGTTAAGGGCCCAAATAGCTAAAGCCATCCTGAAAAAGAAAAATGAAGTTGGAGGACTCACACTTTCTAATCTTAAAACTTATTCCAAAGCCACAGTAATCAAAACAGCATGGTACTGGCACAAGGACAGATATATAGACCAATGGAATAGAATTGAGAGTTCAGAAATCAGCCTTCATTTATGGTCAGCTGATTTTTGACAAGGTGGCAAAGATTGCTCAATTGAGAAAGAATAGTCTCTTCAACAAATGGTGCTAGGAAAATTGGATCTCCACTTGCAAA
>JAQZBX010026382.1:11249-29089 GCA_029593785.1 Cabassous unicinctus | reverse complement strand
AGGAAGGAGAAGCAGCTCCCTTCTGGCCGATTCCACCAGGCCACTGCCCCTCCCACATCTTGGAAGAAGTTTACTAGCAAGTTTATTTTGCACAGCTGAGTAGGGGGTAAACTACCTTGGTAAGATCAAGATTTAACTAAAAGTCATTTTACTGAGCAGTGAGACCACTTGGTTTCTATAATGTTTACTATTAGCCTTATATATTCCAGGCAGGAGACTGGAAGATTCCTCACTGGGAAAACTGGCCAACCCAAAAGAAAAATCATATTGACATTTGGGGTTTCCCCACCAGCTTCAAGGATCACCCCGTTAGGAGGCCTAAAAGTCAAGAAGCTCCGTATATTTATACAGCACTCCTCATCCAATATTTAGGACTTCATTATTAAACATAAACTAACACCAATGATCACCAAACATTTCAGGAAGCACTTTAGGGTGACAAAGTTTAAGAGAACAAAGAGAAGAAAATAGACTTGAAGGAAACAGAGACTACACAGATAAAAACCATGCAGGGGAAAAAAATCAGAACAGTAAGAGAAGATATTGAATCCATGAAGCATGATCAGGATTAAATATAAAAGAACTTTCACGGAAGAAGAAGAAGCTCTTAGAACTTAAAACTACTGCAGTAGAAGTTTAACAGGCAAGAGAAGGGTAGAAAGATAAAGTTGAAGAAATCTCCAAGAAAACAAAGTGACAAAGAGATGGTAATATATAAATTAGAAAAATTAAGAATTGATTCAGGAAGGTTAATGCCTAAATAATAAGTGTTCCAAAATGAGAAAAGAAATTTTAAGAATGAAAATTATCAAAGAAATTATTTAATAAAATGTCCCAGAGCTGATGAGTTTCTAAAATGAAAAGCCCTAATGACTGTCTAGCAAAATGAATAAAGAAAGACAGGCTCTCAGGTAGCTCAATAAATTTCAGAACATGTTGGATACAAAGAAGATCCTCAAAGTTCAAGAGAAAAAAAGCAGATCATATACAAAGAATGAGGAATAAGAAAGTCATCAAACTTCTAAAAGCAATTCTGGTAACTAAAGGTTGATGTCCAAATGCCTTCAAATATCTGAATAAATTTGAGTAAATGTAATGTCCCAACTACAATTTCATACCCAGCCAAACTGTCAATCAGGTGTGAGAATTAAAACAATTTTCATTCATGCAAGATCTCATAATTTTATTTCCCATGTACCCTTCCTCATGCACCGTCGTGATGAAGTATTAAACCAAAATGAAAACTTTAATCAAGAAATACAAATCCTGGGATACAGGAAATGGAAGATCCAACATAGGAAAGCAGCTAGGAGATTTTCCAGGGTGATTGTGGGGGTAAGTTCCAAGACTATTGTGCATCAAGCCTGTAAAGCAACCAGATAGGAACTGAAGGTCTGAGGGGTCCAGGAGGGATGGTTCCAAGGAAAAAAAATGTAATAAACATGTTTTTGCTCATACTATAAATAATTTTTCACCCCTGTCAGAATTGGAGAGGTGTTAGGGGCAAATTAATGAAAGATATGTAGAAAACCAAGAAAACCAACCAAGCACACAATATTTAACTTCAGAATAAAAACAAACATTGTGCAAGAAAATATTTAATCAGAGTACAACAAATATTGTGACAAATATTTACCTAATCATAATAATGCAAATTTTACCACCAAAAATGTAATATAACTTTATTGGCAAGACTGGGGAATGGGGAAAGCTAAGTGTATGCATATAGGGTAAGATAATTAAATAATAACATTCTGTAATAGGAAATGTAAAAATGCTATCTAAAATGAAAACTAATGCAATCTATGGAATTTTTAGTTGCTATAGAGCTATACTGAAATAAGTAGAAGAATTGAAAGTGATTGCCACTGAGGTATATTTTCCAGGATTGGAAATACACTATTTGAGTTTTTCTTTTTATACAATCTGTTCTGCTATAACATGTGCTTTTTCAATATGATTACCTCATACTCAATTGGTAAATAGGGAAATGATGGTTGATATAATGTGGAAGTCGGCTTTGTTTATACCGGATTTTCCCCAGCATATTATTGTTTTAAGGCAATTTAGTGCAAGTTTTCTCACAATTAAAAAGAAAGCCTTACCAACCTTTTAAAACGTTAAGGAAAAAGTTGAAGAGTTACAGAAATTTTTCCTGTAATGCGAGTTGTGTTTGGTTTGGTATTTCCACTTTCTAGAAAGCAGCAAGTGTGGATGAAGAAGCTTCGAAGACTTTCGTTCCTGTATGAAAACAATGGAATGCTGAAAATGGCTACACAACAGCTGGAATTTTTAATTGGGATGAAAATGTTCTTGGCCGGAAGCGAATATCCCCAGGCACCAAATTTCTCAAAGAAGGAAGTAGCCCAAGTTTTAAGACTGCAAGGGACCGATTCACTGTGACGGCAGTTGGAAAGTCCCTTAGAGATCTAACAGTGCTTGTATTTTTATTAGGATTTTTATTGTCTTGCTTAATGCTCTGATTACAAATGTCAGTATGTAGTGAATGATCCGCTTCAACCCTAGTTTCCCCATAGGCCCCTATTATTTTTAGTTTGAGATTTTGCAGAACAAGAGATTTTTCAGGAACATATGGCGTGTTATAGCAGCAATGCCTGTGCATGTATTAATTTGATAAAAGTAGAAATTACCCTTAAAACTATTGTTTAAATGATATATGTAGTCATTATTGTTACTTAGTTGTGGTTACTAAGGATAAGCCTCATCTACATGTTACAATTTCTCAGACTAGCTGAGGGAACTAATAAAAACAATATGTAAATTGAAGGCTTCTAGTCTCATTATGAAGATTGCAAAAGCCAAGAAAATATCAATAAATCTGCTGTTAGCCTCAAACAAATAGAGCTTAGGGATAGACGTTTGTGCAGCTGAATATTTCCACCAGTAAAAATAATGGCATCTAATAGTAAATAATTTCTAATCATTGTAAGTGCTTCATTTTGTTTAATTCTGACAGCCATCTAAGATAAATATATTTTCATTTTATAGAGGAGAAAAATAAGGCTCAGAGAGGTTAAATAACTTACCTAAGGGTACCCAATTAACAAGTGTTAAAGCCAAGTGTGGCTGAATCCACTACTTGTACTCTTAACCACTCTGCTCCAACCAAGTTAGCACTTGATCATGGAATGCCTACTGCTCCCCAATTTGGTTCTGAAAGCTTGATGCCCTCAATATTAAACAATTTAGAGTTCTTTGGTTACATATACTAAAATACAACTCCAGCTAACTTTAGCTAAAAGATAACACTGAAGGTATATGGAGGAGCTCATGAATGGAAGATAAGCTGAAGAACCAGGCTCAATAACCAGATGAGCTATACCAGGCAATCCCAAGAAGTCTCAGCTCCAGAAACAGGGCACCATGCAGGAAGGAGTGCTTTTGTTCCCATCTTTGCATCACTTTACTACAGAATCTAATAGGCGGTGTTGGGCTCCCTCTCCATTCACAGAAACAAATGTGCACAGTGACCTGTACCCAAGAATTGACGATGGCAGAGCCACAGGATGAAAGGAGCCTGGTCCTACTTAGAGGAAAGATATCTGCTCCTCTGATACATCCATTTTGGACTTTACATGAGCAAGAAATAAACTTCTACTGAGTTTAAGCCATTTTACATTCCAAGGGCATTTTCATTACCTTAATTAATGCAGCTGCTAAAGCCTCATGTATTGACTACAGTTTTTATCTAATTAAGAAACATGTGTTTCATATTTTTTAAAATAACTTTTTAAATGCATTTTAAAGGCTTTCAAGCAAACACTGTCACTGGCTAGTCAGACTTATATTGCTCTTAAAACCTATTCGCTTCAAATTTACTATAACACTGAAAGATGCTTGGTCATACTCTTTCCTCTCAGGATTATCTCCTAAGACATTTTTAATTTCCTTCATTTCACACAGGATTTGTGGTGTCACATTTTTTCTTTTGCTTGTTCCTTTAATTTTGAAAGGCAGTGGGTACCACAATACCAATTAAGAAAAATAAAGTTGCCATTTTTTAAAAATTTTTTGCCCTACCCCTAAGGCTCCCTCATCTGTTTGTTCATTGGGTTTTTTGGTGTGCTCATTGTTCGTACTTGTTGTCTGCTCATTGTCTTGCTTGTTGTTTTTGCTCGATGTCTGCTCATTGTCTGCTCATTGTTTGTCTTCTTTAGGCAGCGGGAACCAAACCCAGGACCTCCCATGTGGGAGGCAGGTGCTCAACTGCTTGAGCCACATCCACTCCCCATCATATTTTTTCTTCTACTTATATTCTTGCTTCTTCCAGATTTTAGCACAGATATATTACTCAAGGAAACTCTAAGCATGTATGAAACTCTTTAGTTAAGATTAGGCATCCCCAAACTTAATGATATATGATTTGCCTTTTTCAAAAATTAGAAATGCCATTTGCTAATTAGAATCATGGACCAGAACTTATATGATGGTCATTATTTATGATTTTATTAGGAAATGTATTAAACAAAAAATTATGCTCCGCATCTTGTCAGATTACTTTCTTCCTAAAAAGGAAAAAAAAAACAAAACACTCAATCACAAGAGGGAAACCTAATGACATATTATAAGGCATTTGGTCTATACTTCCAATAAGAAAGTAAAAAGACTCAAGACTGGGAAACATTCCTTGTCTCCCCAGGTTGAATTTGAAGTATTTTTCTAGTTGCTTTTTTCAGCAAGACAACCTATGCTCTGTTCTTTTGGCCTGTGGTCGGGGGTTTCCCCCAAGATGCCTTCCATCTCTTTGCAATGAATGAGCGGTGACTTGGCAGGTTAGGTTTTCTTTTTAGTCACCTGATAGGATTTCCCAGGACAGAGGTGTCAAGCCAACTTGACCTGACTTCCCATCTCCTTCCTGTGGGTCACCCTGAGAAAGAAAGAAATACCTCTTATTCCCCACCTAGCACTGATGTCATACTTCCTCTCTCTTGAGCACAGCGCCTTGATACTTTCACAGAAACTTCAGCCTTTGTCAGAAGGCAAAGGTCTTGAGTGACAGCTTTGCTGCCTGCTTGACTGTTGTGGGGCACAGCTCTCTGTCATGGGGTCAGAAGGCTGTTTGACTTCCTCTCGTTTGAAGAATGGTGAGAAAATCACCTGCAGAGCTTCCAGGTCTTCAACAGTTCCTTTTGCCTCTTCTCTCTTCTAAGGTAACCACATCCACTGCCATAGCTGCAAAAGCGAAAGCTGCAGAGTAGAAACTGTACAAAAATATATAAATCCATATGAAATGGAATGCTCTGAATAACCTCACTTGAAGTTTTTCTCATTAAAAACAAATCTTCCTATGCCTGTCTCACCCATTAGATTTTAAGGTACTAGAGAGCATGAACTGAAGCTTAGTCTCCTTTGTCTATCCCAAAGTGCCCGGCTCAGTGCTCTGCACACAGTGTCCAATAAGACTGGTCTACCAGGACTAGGGCATGGAGCTAGCAAGCTCACCTTATCAGGGCTACCATCCTGAAATACCTCAGATTTTTAGCTGCAGTTCAGTGCCAAAACCATATAGGGAACAGGGTGATACCTCATAACACATGCTGAGTTAAATGTATGCCTGTCCTTTTTTTCCTAAAAGCTGTATTGCTGCCAATCACAGAGGTGCTGCCTGTAGTTCATTTTAATAGCAAGCCACTTTATTGTACAGCTAATTGGTTAGTTCAGGATTTAAAGAAAGTGTGTTCATGTCATAGCTACTCTTATTTTTTTGGGGTGTCCCTCTCTTCCTTGAGATTATACTGATAGCAAATGTCATTAATTGTACTATATACCATACAAATAAACAATTTAATCATATACCATATTTGCATATTATCATTGGACTACTGATATTTTATATTATTTAATATTTACTATTATTTAAAATAGTTCTTCATTATAGTCTCATGGTGAACAGCACAGACTTTGAAGTCAGAATAACTGAGTTTGAATCCTGGCTTCATCTTTTACCAGCTGTGAGACTTTTGGAAAGCTACTTAAATTCTCTGAGTTTAGCTGAGAATAATAGCTTCTACAGCACAGGATTTTTGTGAAAAACAAATGAGTTATATGTGAAGCCCTTAGGAACAACACTTGGCATATAGTATGCACTATACATGTTTGCTATTATTTTTTAGACTCATGGGTTTTTGTTTTGTTTTTTTCATTTGTAAGCTATATTTGTACATTTCTTTATTTTATTTTTCATAATAAATGAAAATATTTTATATATAGAAACTGACTTACAATGAGTTACCCCAGATGCAGAGCCTGAGACAAGGATTAGTTTGATCATGATCCCCGAAAGCACTGGTAAGGAAGAGGGAAAGTGATTCGGGGAAGGGAGGTAAGCCAACACAGGGTCAGTAAAAAGCCAGAGCCACGGTGAGCACCTGGGACTCAACCCACGAAAGACTTCTGGGTGATGGGTGGAACGTATCTCGAATTTGCCCTACCAAGGGGTGGGAAAGTGGGGTATTTTTCCTCCAACTCTCTTCCCTCGTGGCTGGGGGCTGTTCCCAGGGAAATTCACTCCCTGGCACTTTCGGTGCACATCACAGGAGGCAGGGAGAAGCCCTTAGGCCAGAGCAGTAGGGCATGGACCGGAAAGGAGGGTGCCGAGAGGATATGGGCAGGGCACCGCCAGCTCCGCTGTGGTAAATTTTGTTATCTCTGACCTAAGTATTCTCTAATAATTTTTTTTCATTTTTGACTATACCTCTTTCTTTTCCAGAGTCAATGTCAATATACTGATAAGATGCAATTGTCAGGACTCTGCGTAGCAAGCAATGAAACTTTAGCTACACTATTTTAAGCAAACAGGAGTGTTTATTGGAAGGACACTGAGATATCATGAATAACAGAGAGAGAACCTCAGGGACAGCTGGCACCACGAATCAAGTGTTAACAAGATTTGTGTCTTTGGCTCTCATCTCTGCTTCTCTCAGTGAGACAATTTCAATCTCGCCATCCTCCACTTGGAAGGAAACAGCTATCAATACCTTCTGCTTAAGCTTCATAGTTCAAAGGTTTTGCCACCAAAGACAGACTAATTGTCTTTCTTAGTTACAGTTTGAATAACGGTATTAATTAAACAAATATTCGTTGATGTGCTAGACATTGTTCTAGGCACTGGGGATACTGATTTTTTTTTAAAAGAGACAAAACTCCTGTCCCTTACATACCAGTGGAGGAAATTAACAATGCATTACTGAAAAATCAAGTGAGAAGCTATGATAGGTTGAACCCAAATCGAGTTCCTACCCAAGAAGCAATCAACTGTGGAGTCATATAAAAACGTGGTGGCCCCTGATAACTCATGTCTACAGTGTAAGCCGGGTTGCTGTGCCAAGAAGACGGAACATAGGCACACAGATGACCATTATATAAGTTTAATTTACAAATTACCACACCAAAGTGTTTATTTAAAACTTAGGCACATATCCTGGTAACTCAGAATCAAAATTCAACATTAATGTGTACATGAAATGTGTTATTACAGCTTTGAAATTTCTGCTTTTTGAATGTACAAAAGTATCTTCTTTCTAAAATAAAAATACTGCTTTAGTGATCATATCATTGTCATTTAAGCATGCATGCTAAAATTTACTTGGTAATTTTTTAAAGTTTTATAATTTAGTTTATAAAAACTCACAGAATTCTCAAAACTGATCAAAATTGTACTGAAAAAGAAATTCAGATTTAGATTTTTCATTCATTATGAAGTAAACATGACAAAAATCAAAACTTTAACAGCACTCCTGATGGTAAAATATACTTTACAACAACATTTATCAAATAAAATATATTTATATACTTATCAATCTTAATCATCCTTCCAACATCATTTCATATTCAATTTTATTCATTTGTTCCTAGACACTTTTATCTTTTTTTTTTCAAACCAGGATTAAAGTATTTTAAAGATCCACTAGTAACTCTTCTAATATCCACAATACCATTCACCTTTGAAAAAAGTAACCATTGTCCAGAAATTAATAAAATATATATAACTATTAAAAACAGTAATTGATGTAGGACTTTAGCTATCACAATTTCACAGAATTCTATCAATGAGATTGAGGATTTCTGATCCATTCTGTTTCGGCTAAACCTGATGATGAGAGGATGAATTCAAAGAGTTTCTCCAAATTGGAAAGCTGCAGTGGCCTCACTACTGTTGAAGATCTACCACTCTAGGCACTGTGGAGGACCAAGACCACAGAAATCTATCCTCCACCCATCTCCACTCCCAAAAGTCAATGTCCCCAGGGTTCTAAGCTCTGCTTCCATCTCTTTCTCACCCTCCCACTCTGCCTCCAAGAGCTCCTCCATTCTCACAGTTACCACTTCTCTATGCTGATGGTCTCTTATTCCCTACCTAGAGGAGAGACCTTTATCCTGAACCCCTGACCCACCACTGCATAGATATACGCAATTATCTTACTTAAAACTCCTTTGTTTAAAAGGATTAGAAACCAATTTAAGTTAGCTAAGAAAAAAAAAAAAAAAAAAGAATTTATTCTAAGGACCTCTCAGTTTTGCTCAGAGAATCCAGAGCAGGAAGTCCAGCCACATTTCAAGAGATCAGAACCAAGAAACCAGAACTGGGAAGAGATCAGAACTCAGGCTGCTGCTCTCTCAGGCTCTCGGTGTCTCTCACTCTCTCTCTCTATCAAGCTATGTGGTTTCTCTTGTCCACCTTTCTGTGCACATCTGCTTCATTCTTTCTCTTTCTGCATCTTTCCCTGCTTACTACCCTACAGGACAAAGGATGGTCACCCCACAGCTCTGGAGTTTTCTCTTGTTCTCTGGTTCCAGCCATAGGCAAAGACTTGACTGTCTATTAATCACAAATCAGAATTCCCAATAGGAATTGATTGACCCATCCGGATTGCCTGTTGTCAGATTTGCAGAACCCACACGCCCTTCTAAGGTGTCCTCTGTGATTCAGAGAAGATGGAATCTTCATTTCCCAGAATCCTCTTCTCTGAATATTCCCGGGTTAGTCTGCCAACTGAGTGAACAGAATATAGACTTTAGAAGAAAAGAGAGGCCATAAATTTGCTAGAGACAGGCACATAAGAAGATATGAGTTTCAAAGCAGCTTCCAGGCAAGCTTCATTATAATTTCTTGCCTCAGTGCTGAAGACTGAGCTGGTCAGTAAGAGCCTCCCAGAGGTTGTTGAGCTGCACATCAGCTTCAGGGTGAGTCTTCAGAACCCCACAGCTCAGTGCCATAGGCTGACATTGTCTGTGGTGGCTCTCCTGACCACAGCTCCCAGCAGTGCAGAATAAGCCTCTAATTCCCTGCATAAAAACCTTGCATCCATGAAACACATAAAAATGGCCTCTGTTTTCCTGACCTAAACCTGATGGATGCACATGGGAAAAATAACCTCAGCCAGGACATGGGTTACATAGTATAAACATGGCTGCCAGGGACAAGGTGGATCCCAGAGAAAGGGGACAGTTGTGAGCTGGGAAGATACCCCAAAAGAAGCTGATTGCAGTTGTCACACAGTCACACTGTCACCTCAAACATCATCCACCCACACTAAGCCTCCTCTGTGCTGTCTCTCCATGGGGTTGGCATCAACTTCACCCAGTCCTCCAAGAGGAGACCTTGACTCTTCCCTTTATCTAATCTCTGACAGTTAAACAGTCTTTTAAATCTTCCAGTTTTATCTCCTAATGTGTCTGATATTTTGGCTTCCTACCCATCCTTAGGAAACAGCCTTATTATCTTTGCTTACTTCCAAGAGCTGCCTAACCAACTCCTTGTCTCTGCATGTGGCTCCCTCAACTCTATTCTCCAAATATTTTTTCCCAAATGTAAATATAATTATGGCATGCCTATCCTAATCACTATAAGCTCTTTAACACGACACGGGCTTCTGGTCACCCTACCTCCCAAGCCAGCTGCATCTCAACATTCCCTGACTCACATATTAAGCTCCCGCATCACCAAGTAGATTTCAGTTGCCAGCTCATGCTGTCCTCTCTGTCAGCTGTCAGCTCAGGCATCACCTTCCCAGAAAGCTTTCACTGACTCCCTCAATTGAATATAATTTTCTTTCCTTGTGCTTCCTTCATAGTGTGCAATCTCTACTATTGCACTTACCACATTATATCATAATTTTGTTTATATGTCTATTTTATCCACTAAATTGAGAGCTTCTTCAGGACAAGGAATTTGTTTCATTTGTCCTTGTATTCCCAACACCAAGCATAGTACCTGGCACATAATCAATAATAAATGTTATTTACTCTGAATGGTGAATGAATAAATAGATAAGGTTTCATTAGTACTGTTGACATGTCTTCCAGAAACCTTCTGTCCCTTCCCATTTCCAGTCTTTGTCTTTTCAGGGTTCCATCCCACTGGTAAATCCACACTTGATTCACTTGTGGCTCTTGTTTCTCTTTATGCTCCTCAACCACCTTTCAAGCATTCCATTTTCTACTGTTTCTCTTGACTAACTCTGGCCACTTTTGGAACATTCCATGTTATGGATATTGCTCTATCTAACAGCTATTTCTGGTCCAGGGGAAACTGTTTTAGGGTGAGCAATCAGGGGACTACAAAGCACGGGACATAAGCAGATGTTTATTCATTTTTAGGTATAGACTTAGCACAGGGGTCACCCTATATGGCCACAGTCCAACCAAAGGGAGTTAACTCATCTCTATATTTTCAACCATCTCCTTTCCCTACTCCACATGCTATTTCCTGAAGATCTTAATTTCCTGGAAGCCATGGTGGAGGCAGGAGTGATTTAGAAAGGTGATCTTTGCAATATTTTGCTTAAAGTAGAAGGATTTTAAGCACATTCCTTTTATTTTTCCACCCTAATCTAATATCAGGTTAGACTTTAGGGCTTATTTAGTAAAGATTTCATTCCCGACTACTTTCTCTTTATTACCTGTGGCATATTGAGTTATGCATCCTAAAACAAACAAACAAACAAACATGTCAACAGAACCCATAAGAGAAAGGAAAGGACATCACCACGTGATGAGAAAGTGAAGAAACTTGAGCATTGCCAGACAGCAAATATTACCAACCATGGGAGGAAGCAAGCCTTCAGACAATGCCATGGATTGGACTTCTGGCCTCTGAATCTGTGAGAATCCATAAGCCAATAAATTCCCATTGTTTAAGACATTTCACTGTGTGGCATTTGTCATAGCAGACAGGAAACAAGACACCACCCTTCATATACACTTAGCTAGTTTCCCTGCCAATAATGTTTTGTAGTACAGTGGGAATATTGCTTCTCCTTGAACAAGAAATTATAATAAAAATATTGTTAAATTATTTAATGAATGCTTAGTATATGCTAGTTACTTGTACTAACTCATTTAATCCTATTGGTAATTCTATGAAATAGGTACTACTTTTAATCACCATTTTGCAGGTGAGGAAATAGTCACAAGAGGTTACATAGGGCAAATATCCCCATTACTCAGAAAAGAAAGTATAAGCAGATCATTTTTATTTTGATGATTTAAATGGGAAAAGCTGCCATCACCCTAGAACAGATCTTAGGGGACAGGTGGGCAGTCTTGAGTACATGAGGGAACAGATGTTGAAACCAGTTCTGAAGAAGTGCTCCTGGGGCCAGGTGACACCTGAAAGGTGGCCAGGTGTGAGGATGGAAAGGCCTAGCAGTAAGAGCAACAAGCTTGGGGTCTGAATTTGGGAGCCCCTTGGGAGTTTATTAAAATCACCAGTGCTAGGGTGATTTGGGAGCCTGTGAAGGGAGATGGAGCAGGCTCACCTGTCACACCATGCAAGGCCACTCTTCAGCAAAAGCACCATAAGACAGCAGAAGAAACTGCCCTAGAGTCAGGCCCTGCTTAATTGTGCATCTACTTTTCAGACTAATAAGCCCCAGGACTTTTGTAAGGTGAAGGGAAGTTTTAAGACGCTGTAAGAAGGAGATGCTGGGTTTCATGCTATAAGAAGAGTGGAGCAGCCACCATGAGTGGGTGGAGAAGGACCAGGAATGTTTTACTCGTGGAGCTCCCTCTATTAGCATGGGGTAAATTTCCACCCCACAAGTGGGGTTAAAATAGTTAGAGAAATAGAAAGGATGCCACAGATCTGCACACGAGTTTGTAAAGTACTTCATATTGACTACACATAAAGGCAACTCTAAGGGCAAAGGGGGGGATCCAATATGGCAGAGTAGGGAATTGCAGGCTGCACTCTTCCTGTAGAAACTGTGGGAAGAGAGGCAAGCATGCCAGGCATAAGGGAAGCCGGGGTGTCGTGGGGACTATAGGAGAGGGTGGCTCGAGAGGGAAGGGTCCCAGCTGGGTATTGGGAAAAGCAGAGGTACCCAGCTGGTCCAGGAGAAGAAGAAAGCATACCGGCTGGCCCAGGAGGAGAGGCTGCCCAGCCAACCCTGCGGGAGGGGGAGCCACGCAGCCGGCGCTGGGGGAGATGGGAGCTGCTGAGGCGTGCTCCCACAGGCCAGCCTGTGTCCAGCCTGCTTAGCGTAGGGGACAGCAGGGCGTGCCTATGGGGAGCTAAGGGCACTTAGCCGCGGAGGTTGTTTGGTTTTTGTTTTCGTCGCTTAATTTTTTCCCTTCATCCAAGTACTGGCGCAGAGGCTGGCTGTGGGGTGATTGATTGGCAGGTTACAAGCAGCTGGCGAGGAGTAGACTAGAGAGTCGCTGGTGGCCTGAGAGAGAGGTCTGTTTTTTATTTTGTTCTGTTTTTGTTTGTTTGGTGGGTTGGTGGGTTGGTTTTTGTTTTGTTTTGTTTTGTTTTGTTTTGTTTTGTTTTGTTTTGTTTTTACGTAGAGTGATCCATTCGCCAAGACAAGCAGCCTTAGAGAAGGAGCCGACCGGTCCTGGTTGTTTGAGAGGGAGACCCAGATTTTTGTTTCCTTTTGTTTGGTTTGGTTTGCTTGTTTGTTTTTTCTTCTCCTCTTCCTTATTTTCATTCTTCTTCTGTTTTTCTTCCTTTGTGTTTTCTCTTCCCATATCTCCTTTAATTTTCCCTTTTTTCTTTTTTTTCCATCTCTTTTTATCTTTTATTATTTTATCCTCTATTTTCTTTTTTCTCTTTCCTTCCTCTTTTTATTTTTTTCCTTTTCTTCTTTCCTTTCATTTTTTCCCTCTTCTTTTCTTCCTTCCTTTCTGCCTTTCCCTATTTTGTCTGTCTTTCTCTTCTCACTTATCTGGCATTTTATTTTGCTTTGTTTTGTTTTATTTTATTTTTTCCTGTTTGTTTTTTCACCTTGTAAAATTTTTATTCCTATTTACTATTTTCCCTCATATTTATTTTTTCTGCCTCTTTTTTTTATTTTTTTTCCTTCTCTTTTTTTTATTTTCCCTTTTCTTTTCCTTTTTTCTCTTCTTCCTTCTTTTCATTTTTGTGGATCTAATATTTTTCTATTAAACACAGGCAACTACAAGGATATAGAATAAGTGGAACCAAGTGATAAAGAGGACTCCTAACACAAAACCAAACAAAAATAAAACCCTAAACTAGAAAGAGAAATTTACCAACTGAATAAACCCATCAAGATAAACAGATGGCTAGACATCAGTAAAAATTTACAAGCCATAATAAGAAACAGGAAGTCATGACCCAGTCTAACAAACAAACTAAAAGTCAGGAGGACATGCACAACATGGAACAACTAACCAAGGAAGTCCAAACAAATATTCATAATCAACTCAATGAAATGAAGGAAGAGATAAAGGTTATCAGGAGAACACTGGGTGAACATACAGAAGAAATTGTAAACATACATAAAAAATACATCTTATGGTGATGAAAGACACAATGCAAGAAATTAAAAATAGAAGTACATAACAGCAGATTTGAACAGGCAGATGAAAGAATTAGCAACATCAAGGATAGGACATCCAAAACTGCACAGATAGACAGAAAAATGGAAGAAATTCATCAGGGACTCAGGGAATTGAATGACAATACAAAACAGATAAACATATGCACTATGGGCATCCCAGATGGAAAAGAGAAGGGAACGGGGATAGTAGGAGTGTTGGAGGACATAATGGCCTAAAATTTCCCAACTCTTGTGAAGGACATGGATATACATGTCCAGGAAACACAGCATACTACAAGCATGATAAATCCTAGTAGGCCTACCCTAAGACACATACTTATCAGATTGTCAAAAGCTCAAGACAAAGAATTCTGAAAGCAGCAAGAGAAAAGAGATCCATCACATATAAGGGAAGCTCAGTAAAATGAAATGCTGATTTCTCATCTGAAAACATGGAGGCAAGAAAGCAGTGGTATGACCTAGTTAAGGTGCTAAAAGAAAAAAACTGTTAGCCAAGAATTCTGTATCTGGCAAAATTGTCATTCCAAAATGAGGGAGAGTTCAAAATATTCACATAAACAGAAATTGAGAGAATTTGTAAACAAGAATCCTGTCCTCCAAGAAATACTAAAGGGAGTTCTGCAGATTGAAAGAAAAACAGGAGAGGGAGAGTTGGAGGAGAGTGTAGAAAGGAAGATTATTGGTAAGAGTAACTATAAGGACAAAAAAGAAATAAAATAAAATATGACATATATAAGCCTGAAGAAAAAAATGGCTAAAGTATATACTGCCTTTACAGTAATAACATTGAATGTTAATGCATTAAACTCTTCTATCAATAGACACAGATTGGCAGAATGGATAAGGAAATATGACCCATCTATATGCTGTCTACAAGAAACTCACCTTAGACCCAGGGACACAAACAGGGTGCAAGTGAAAGGGCAGGAGTAGCTATACTAACATCAGACAAAGTAGACTTTTAATGCAAAACTGTTGTAAGAGACAAAGAAGTATACTATATATTAGTAAAAGGGGCAATCTACCAAGAAGAAAGAACAATCATAAATATTTATGCACCCAACCAGCAAGCCCCAAAATACTTGAGACAAATACTGACAAAATTAAGGGGAAAAGTAGATGTCGCTACATAGTGGGGGGCTTCAATATACCATTATCACCATTAGACAGAACATCTCGAGAGAGGTTCAATAAACAGAGACCTTGAATAATACATTAGAGGAACTAGACCTAATAGAATTATAAAGAACATTACACCCAAAAGCAGCAGGATATACATTCTTCTCAGAGGTTCATGGGTCATTCTCCAGGATAGACCACATTCTAGTTCTTAGAAAAAGTCTCAATAAATTTAGAAAGATTGAAATTATGCAAAGCACTTTCTCTGACCACAATGGAAAGAAGCTAGAAATCAATAAAAGATAGAGAACTAGAATAGGCACAAATATATGGAAGTCAAACAACACGCTTTTAAACAATCAGTGGGTCAAGGAAGATATTGCCAGAGAAATTAATAACTAGCTTGAAGAGAATGAAAATGAGAACACAATATGTCAAAATTTATAGGATGCAGCTAAATCAGTGCTGAGAAGAAAATTTATAGCCCTAAGTGCCTACATTAAAAAAGAAGAAGTAATAAAATCAAAGACCTAACTACACACCTGTAGGAACTAGAAAATGAACAACAAACTAATCCCAAAGAGAACAGAAGGAAGGAAAGAAAAAAGATTAGAGGAGAATTAAATGAAATTGAGAATATAAAAACATTAGAAAGAATTAACAATTTGAGAGAATTTATAAACAATTTGAGAAGATTAGTAAAATCAACAAATCCTTGGCTAAACTAACAAAGAAAAAAAGAGAAGATGCAAATAAATAAAATCAGAAATGAGAAAGGGGATATCACCACTGACCTTATAGAAATAAAGAATATCATAAGAAGCTACTTTGAAACATTGTATGCCAACAAGTTGGACAATTTAGATGAAATGGATGAAAGTCTAGAAAACCATAAGCAACCTACACTGATGAAAGAAGAAATACAACTCAACAGACCAATCACAAGGAGTGAGATTGAACTAGTCATCAAAAACTTCCCAACCAAGAAAAGCCCAGGATCAGAAAGATTCACAAGTGAATTCTTCCAATTATTCTGGAAATAACTAATACCAATACTGCTCAAATTCTTCCAAAAAACTGAAGAGGAGGGAACAATACCTAACTTATTCTATGATGCCAACATCACCATAATACCCAAGCCACATAAAGATGCTACAAGAAAAAAAAACTAGAGACCAAAATCTCTAATGAACTTAGATGCAAAAATCCTCAACAAAACACTTGCTAATCAAATCCAACAAAACATCAATCAAATTATACACCATGATCAAGTGGGTTTTATCCCAGGTATGCAAGGATGGTTCACCATAAGAAAACCAATTAATGTAATACACCACAAGAACAGATCGAAGGGAATAAATCACATGATCATCTCTATCAATGCAGAAAAGGCATTCAACAAAATTTAGCATCCTCTTTTTTTTTTTCCTATCTGGTTGTATCATCATCTGATACCCAGGTCCTCCATACCGTAAACAGGAGCTCAATTGCTTGAGCCACAGCTGCTCCCCTAGCATCCTTTTTGATAAAACACTTCAAAAGATAGGATTAGAAGGAAATGTCCTCAACATAATAAAAGGCATATATAAAAAACCCACAGCTAAAATCATACACAATGGTGAAAGGCTAAAAGCTTTCCCTCTAAGATCTGGAACAAGACAAGGATGCCCACTGTCACCACTCTTATTTAACATTGTATTAGAAGTACTTGCTCAAGCACTTAGGCACAAAAAAATAAATAAATAAAAGGCATCCAAATTGGAAAGGAAGAGTAAAACTTCTGATATAGATCCTCGCATATACAGTCATATGATATTTGACAAGACCACCAAGCCCACTAAACTGGGACAGAATAGTCTCTTCAACAAATGAAGAACTGGATATCCATATCCAAAAGAATGAAAGAGGATCACCATCTCATGCCCTATACAAAAATTAACTCAAGATGGATCAAAGACCTAAATATAAGAGTCAAGACCATCAAGTTCCTAAAAGATAAAGTAGGGAAGCATCTGTGATATCTGGTAGTAGGAAATGGTTTCATAAACATTACACCCAAAGCAGAAGCAATGAAAGAAAAAATAGATAAATGGGATCTCCCCAAAATTAAAAGCTTTTGTGCTTCAAAGAAGTTGGTCAAGAAAGTGAAAAGGTAGCCTACTCAATGGGAGAAGCTATTTGGGACCTACCTATCTGATAAGGGCTGAATATTGAGCATATATAACAAAATCTTATATCTTGAAAATAAAAAAGATAAACAATTCTTTGAAAAATGGGCAAGAGATTTGAATAGGCATTTTTCCAAGAGGAAATACAAATGGCTAAAAAGTACATGAAAAGGTGCTCAACATCATTAGCTATTAGGGAGATGCAAATCAAAACTACAATGAGGTATCATCTTACACCTATTAGACTGGCTGCTATTTAAAAAAGCAGATAACTGAAAGTGGTGGAGAGGATGTAAAGTGTGGCAGCTTGATATTATTTATGAATTCCAAAAAGAGATACTGTTTATATTTGTAAATTGGTCTGTTCCTCTGGCTTGATACCCTTTGACTGTATTAGAATCAGCTGAGATGCCTTTGATTAAATTATGTTAAGATTAGGGCTTTGATTTGACCACATCATTAGGGTGACTCAGTTTGAGTCCCCACCCCCTTTGTGGACTATATAAATGACACTCTATCAAGGACACAAACAGAAGTAGATACACAGGAGAACAGAGAAAAAGACACGACAGAGGAGAGAACTTAGTTTTGATGCTGGAGCCCCAGAGAGAGATGAGCCATTCACCTGATAGTTTACAGCTGACATTGTGAAGAGATCAGAGCAGTTGAGCCCAGAAAAAATGAGCCCTGGAAGAGAGGCAAGCCTTGTGCCAGCCTACAGAGG
>JAQZBX010026382.1:0-11149 GCA_029593785.1 Cabassous unicinctus | reverse complement strand
TTTGCATCAGCACCCCTTTGGCTGACTAATACATGGAGGAATAGGGACACTCATCCACTGCTAGTGGGAATGTAGAATGGTGCATCCACTGTGGAGGACAGTTTGGCAGTCTTTTCAGGAAGCTAAGTCAGAATTACCATATGATCTGGCAATTCTACTACTAGGAATATACTCAAAAGAATTGAAAGCAGGGACACAAACAGATATATGCACATCAGTGTTCATCGCAGCATTATACACTATTGCCAAAAGGTGGAAGCATCTCAAGTGTCCATCAACAGAGGAATGGATAAACAAAATGTGGCCTATACATACAAAAGACTATTACTCAGCTATAAGAAGGAATGAAGTATTGACACATGTGACAACATGGATGATTCTCAAAGACCTTATGTTGAATGAAGTAAGTCAGTCACTAAAGGACACATATTGCATAATCTCACTGATATGAACTAAGGATATTGAGCAAACTCACAGAGGTAGAGTCTGGAAGATAGTTTACCAGGAGAGAGAAAGGGAATAGAGAGTGGTAAGCCAATGCTCAATCTGGGCAGAATCTATGATAAGATGGATGAGAGAGGTTTGGCAGTGGACGGGGATGATGGTGCAGTGATGTGAATGGGGCTGACAATGCTGGAGTGTGAGTGTGAGTGTGAGTGGTGTTGGGGGGAGGAGGGTTGGGCTCTCCATAGAGCTGGGAGGAGGACTGGAGGAAGGAACAGGTAAACTCTGGGGATGTAAAGGACTCTGGTTGAGAACACAACTGTGAGAGTGTTTTTTTAGCAACTATGGTAGGGGAGGGTCACTGGTGCAGTGTATCAGTTGGGGGGATGTGTGGGAAAGGGTGCACATGGGTCATGCCTCTATAGAATATGAATGTTTTCATGTGGTTATAGGGTGTTATCTCAGTGTGTGGAGATCCACACAATAACCACAAAATATTAAATTCCCATCCTGGGGAGTCCTGCTACATTCTCTAATATGACAAGAACCTCTAGAGTACATAGGTAGTGCCTCATAAAAGAAAACAGACCAATATGCCAAGCCCTTGATATTAATGTTTGTACTTTCGAACCTTATTCTTGTCAAATTGAAACTTAGCCTAATAATATCTATTGCCTAAAATTTACCTCCTGAAAACCTCCTGGTTATTCAAATGTGGTCTCTCTCTAAGCCAAACTCGGCAAATAAACTCACACACACCCCCATGTGGGACATGACTCCTGGGGATGAGCCTCCCTGGCACCAAAGGATTATTACCAATCACCAACTAATGATGCATTTGGAAAAAGACCTTGTCCAAAAGAGAGAAATATTAAATACAAAAGAGTTTTTAAGGTTAAGAGATTTTAAAGTGAGTTGGAAGTCATTCCAGAGGTTGTGCTTATGCAAGTCTCAGGTGGATCTCACTAACTGCCACAGTAAACACCCTCAAATGGGGGTGCTTCTGAGGGCTCTAGAGCCATCTGGCCACTATAAGCAAGGCACACATCCCCATGAATATATGATAACTTATTTCCCCAATGGAATATATGATAACTTATTTCCCCAATGTAACAGAATTAGACTCATTTATAATTTCTTTACACATGATTCTTCTACCCCTTTTACTTGAACATATAATTAACACTATACCCATTAAATTTTGTCCCGGAGACTTAAATCTTCAGTCTGTTCATATTCTGGTTAAGTTCCAAATCTTAGCAGAGTTGAGGCCAACACCTACTCTCCAGCTCATTGGACTTGCCCAAGACAACTAACAAAATGATGAGGATGGACAACACCCATCCCCAAAAACAAAGAGTGTATACAGCTGCAAGCAAAACAGTTCCTTCCATCTGCTCATAAAATCTAAGCCCCCTCTCAATCTGAAGCACAGAAGGCATCACCATCCAAAAATCCTTAAGATTGAGGAATGAACAAACATTAGGGGGAAATGCAACCATTGACCAAAGTAGAATTATTATTACTGTAGTGACAGAAGAACTTGTAACATTGATATAAAGATAGTGGTTATCAGAAGTTCTGAGGGGAGGGGGAAGGAAGAATAAGTGGAGCATAGGGCTTTTTTAGGGCATTGGAATTGTTCTGCATGATATTGCAATATTGGATACAAGGCATTATACATTTTGTCAAAATCTATAAAACTGTATGGTTCAAAGTGTAAACCATAATGTAAACTATATACCATGGTTAGTAGCAATGCTTCAATACTTGTTCATGAATTGTAACAAATGTGCCACACTAATGTAAGATGTTATTAATAGGGGAAAATGTGAGGCGGGGGAGAGGTGGAAGTATATGGGAATCCCCTATATTTTCCATGTAACTTTTCTGTAATCTAAAACTTCTTTAAAAATAAAGTTTAAAAAAGGTAACTCTAAGAAGCCACCTTCAGGGAATCTGCTTGAAGTTCTTGGAATACTAGTTCCATACTTGTGTTGCACTTAACATCCTGTATAAACACATTAAGAACCCAGACCTTGAAACCAGAGAACCTAAGTTCAGATCTGAGCTCCACTATTCCCTAATAGTGTGATTTTGGACAAGTTACTTAGTCTCTTGGGGCCTTACTTCCTTTGATTTAAAAATGGGGAAGATAATAGTATATATCTCATAGCATCATTGTGAAGAACAAAAGCACTTAGAACCCTGCCTGGCATCAAATGAGCTAGGTTGTTGATGATGATGATAATGATAATGACTATGATGGTGATCATTATTATTGGCATTTGCCAGGACTTTGTAGCTTTAGTTTGTAATGGAAGAAATATATAAAATTGAGAAATCATCACGAAGTTTAGAGCTCAGAATAAAAAGCAAGACCCTTGATTGGGTTGTGTTAGGAGAATATGATGATGGAAGAAAAGGGCAAATGACAGACTATAGAATTAAGTCTAGATAATGAGGGAAATAAAGACATAAAGTGGATGAGAAAGAGTGAAAGATGTTAGGATTAATGGATTGTCAATTTCAGTGGAGTTTGATAGAGTTGGATACTAGAGAGGATAAGCTTGAAAGTTGTAGAGAAGAATTCTTAAAATTGAGATAATGTGTGTGGGGGAGAGCTTTTGTTATTATAATACAAGGTCTAGGATCTGACCATGGGAACTGCTGGCTAAGGTAAGATAAAGGGAAGGGAGGTCATGAGATTGAAAGTCCATCTACATGGATATTGAAGTTCATGACTGAAGTGGAGTTGGTGTGAAAGTGAACTAGTGAAAATTGGTAGGTAAAATCTTTCTAAAACCACAGGAGGGCTAGTGGGTGATGTAGTCAGATGAGAAAGCAGGAAAAAGCTAAGGAGTTTTAGGAAGAAGAAGAGGAAAATGGTGTGGATGCTGTAACGAAACACAAGAAGTACACAGACTATTTTCATCTCCATGCCCAGGGTACAATAGGAAAGGGTGAGAAAACAACTACACTTTGAGAAAACCACAAGGGAGCCAGGTCATTAGGAAAGAGTCTGGTCAATTGCAGCAAGAAGGCAAAGGGAGCATTTGGGAAAAGTATTAAAGACAAAGGATTTTGCTGGTGACTTACTGCAAGTTCAGTGGACATAATGGGAGGATCTCAGAAGTTTGGAGGGGTGGGAGATGGGGTAAGAAAAAAAAAGAATTACAGAGCTATATGAAGATGAAAGTCTCGGGGTGAGGGGATAACCTGGGAATTCTGGGATTCTTGTAGAATCTATCTTAAATAGGAATAAAGAGCATCATGGTATTATCCCTGGTGGTCTTGAAACTGAAGGTGGTAGGGAGGCTGTGAATGTTGAGAATCCTCTCAGGTACACAGAGAGTTCTAGGTCCTCTCTTCACTCCTTCCAATAGTTTTCTGGAGATGGGTGGAAGGGGAAGATCTTATTTCCCAGAGGGACAGGAGCTCTCCTGGAGCACCTGGGAAAGGGATGTCCATGTCTGCATTAATACCCATAGATGGAGCCATGGGAGGAAGGCCTCCTAAGAAAGTGTGACCACATGAGGACAGACAGACAGGAAGGAATGACTATGACACATGCTCACAAGCCAACATGCCTAGACCCAGAAGGAGATACTAGAGTTATGAGCGAGCTTAGGAGTTTTGGATTGAATGTATTCATTTCAGTGAGGAAGGAGCTGGAGTTTAGGGAAGTAGAGTGACCTTTCCAGGGTCACAGAACTTATTATAAGCAGCAACCTATGTAATAGATCTTAGAAAGCACTCCCTCAAAAATAATTAGCAAAATGGACTTCTTAAAAGGAAATTGATTTATTATTTGAGAAATTCACTAATGGCAATAGGCAAAATTTGTTTTAAAATGTTTATCATAATTCACCTAAAGTTTCTATTAGATGACATTATTATTGGTAGCTGCTCCCATAAGGACAACAGTAGATCCATGTTATAGAAGAGTGGTAATTTACTTCTATTATGCGTTTGTTATTATAGTCACCAATTATGGGCTCTGAAGTGAAATGTCCCATTATAGGCCAAATTGAAAATAATTAATTTAGATTTACCACTACAACACTCTCAGAGAAGATTCTCTGAAAAACCATTGATAAATTAAAAATCTAACTGAATTATATGCCTAAAACTTTCAAGCGATGCTTGAGAAACAACAAAACAAAAACATGTTATCCTAAGAATTTTAGAAATCATACACTTTACCAGTTACAGAAATAGTTACAGTAAATCCATACTATTCTTAAACACATCTTGCCTCAGTAGTGGTTGTGGACTTTGATATTCTATTTGATAAATCTAGATTTTCTTGAAGGCTCACAATGAAATGCTATTCTGTCTTAGGATTTGTCTTGGCCATTTTAGACAAACTTAAATCTGAATCATAAGTTTTTAGATGTCTGAATTGATTCTTTGAGGCTCAAAATTGTCTCACCATAATTTCATGTAGCTTTTGAGATATTTTTTAGAAAGTACAAACTGATTCCATACCTAGGGACGGGTTGAGTAGTTTATAATTAATTATCCAGATTCCTATTAGGAAAAAAATCTATTTTTAATGTGTAATAAGCAATTATATCATTCAACTTTTGCCACAACTCATTCTTATCCATTGATTTGGAAACCTCATTCAAAATAATCCTCTCTACTAAGAATCGGCCCTCTGATGTAGCAGCAAGATGCCATTAACTAACATTTCCACCAACAGCTCAGGTTGTGGTTTTGCATTCAGACTTTTTCCTTGTGTAGAGTATAGAAGAAAAAAAAATGTCACTAATGTAGCAATGTGAGTAATCAACCCAACCTGTGGTTACCACTGCCATGAAAACTTTTCTTTCTCAGTAGGAAAGTGTCATTGGTCATTCCCAAGACATTACACATGAACAGAAAAAAAAAGTGAATACTGTTAGCTCTTACATTTTGTCTAGGAAATAAAACTTAATTCTTCACTTGTGGTTAAAGGCAAGTTATTGTGGTAAAACACACCATTTTTTCATTAGGAGATGAGCTAAGCAGGAAGCAGTAGACTGAGAGGTATTACCAGTGAATTTTACACTTATGATACTCACTTCATTTTAATAAATACAAGCAGTATACATAAAATGAGCTTCTATATACTTAATTACATTTTCTCCTTGAATCTCAAAATAATACATGCATATTAATTTGCTTCCTTAAATTTTTATTTTCTTTGAAGAGAAACCCAATAGATTACTTTTCCTTTCCATTGATGGTACAATGATTCTTTTGTTTTTCCATTAAGTTGATATCGCAAAGAGACAAAAAGAAAATGAGATTTATTGTTTGAGAAATTCACTAATGGCAATAGGCAAAATTTGTTTTAAAATGTTTATCATAATTCACCTAAAATTTCTATTAGATGACATTATAGAACAACCTCCTTGTTTCTAGAACCAGGATTTTTCTAGGGCCATGATAGGAGAACCCAGTAAAAATAATTTGGGACGGGGTGGAAGCTAGAGTGTCCTCTAAATACCCAGTGGCTAAGCTGAAATGATAGCCCTTGTTTAGACACCCCACACATTGGGCTTCTTGGATCTTCCCACATTTTCCTGAATCCATCCTTCCTTCCATCTCTACCACCTCCTCCCTGGTCCAAGTCACCATCTTCTCTCACGTGGACCACCACAAAAGACTTTTAATTGGCCTGTCAATCTTCCACCCCTACAATCAGGCCTGCAATTCAGTATGTCCAAGTTAACTGTTGTTGGTCATTGCCCACGTCAAACAGGTTATTAAATATTTTTATTATCATTCCTACCTACAACAGTTTCACCACATAATAGCCTGAGTGATCTTTTCAACATAAATCATGGCTTGTTCACTCCTCTGATTAAATGGTTTTATCTGGCTGACAACACCTGAAACCACTGAATTATCTTAACATCAAGAAAAAAGAAAGAACCAGGCATTCTGTGCCTTCTGATATGATGCAATCGGAAGTTCACAACACCACCAGAAGTATTCTTACCAAATAATTCGAAACTGAATCTGATCATGCCTCTACAGCTAATTACCACTTTGGAGGAAATTCTGGGGAAAGAGGAACATGTTAAAATGATCATGGGGATACAGGTAGCAAAATTGAGTGGGTGGGAAATTCTATAGGACAAATGAACTGGATTTTTCAAGAACAAATTCAGAAAAAAATAAAAAGATGAGAGTGTGGGAACTATTATAGATTTAAGAAATATATCAATCCATTGTTTTAGATTCTGATTCAACCTAACTATAAAAAGACATTTAGGAGATGTTCAATTTGATGATATTAATTATTGTTAATTTTTATGTGCAATAATGATATTCCTGTTGTGTTCTTTAAGCCCTTTTTCTCAGATATACTGAAATATTTATGAATAAAAATATTTGTAATTTTCTTGAAAACAATCTGGGGAAGAAAGTGGGAGATATTTTTGAATGAAGATAGTCAGATGTTGAGAATGTTTTAAGCTGAATGCTGAGTATATAGGTTTTTAAAAATGGTATTCTAATTTTTTTATGTTTCAAAACTTTACAATAAAGAGTTTGAAAATATGAATAGAAAGAAAACCCTTCAGAGATGTCTTTTTAGTCTCAGAATAAAATCTAAACTTCTCACCCTGTCCTGCTAATCATACCTAATCTGCTTCTTGCCTGCTTCTCCAAACCCAACTTGTCTCATTCTCCCCATTCATGCTCCAGCCACCCTGGCCCTTTCCCTGTTTCTTGAATACTCTAGGGTCTTTCCCATTCCTGAACATTCCAGGGTCTTTCCCACTTCAAGACCTTTGCACTTGCTGTTTCCTCCTGAATGCCCTTTCATATGGCCCATGTGGCTGTCTCAACTTCGATCTTTCAATTCTTTGCTCAAATATCAATGTCATTTCATCTTGGAAATCTGCCCTGAGTACCATATCTAAAATAATCCCCTACATACTCACCCAGTTATTTTTATCATGTTACTTTGATAATTTCCTTCATAGCACTTATCATATCCTGAAATTTTCTCTTTTGTTATTGTTCTTTGCTTGTTTATTTTCTTTCCCAAATGTAAGCACCTTAAGAGTGTTGTCTTTTTTCGCAGCAGTTCCCCTGTATTAGAACAGTACCTAGCACACAGTAAACACTCAATAAATATATGTTGAATAAACAAATAGTTTGTTGAAAATAAACAAACAACCAGGAAAAAGAGCCAACATCAGAGTCCTTGAGTTAGCTAATAAATTGACACAGCTTCAAACTAATAACCTAGACAGTCAGAAATGCTGTATGACCTGTATTCCCTGGATGGAAATGAGGCAGTTGCACAATCTCAGAATACTCAAAGATGTCCCTCTTGGCCCAGATGATTGTTCTATAATGAAATCCAGAATTTCTAGGGTAATGAGATCATCACAGGTCTAGATCTGAGCAGAAGATGATACACATAAATTCTACCCCTATCACTTCATTAGTTCAAAAGTTGGTGCAGGAGGCAGAGTACAACTGAACTGACACCACTTCTCCCTCCCCCCAATCCTTACTCCTCTTAGGGGAGATAGGTCTATAAGAAAGTAAGATTCTTGGACACCTGAACCCCTCAAAGTAAGTTGGCATATCAGGATTAAAATGAGTGATATAAAGTATCAACAAATTAATGGCAGTAATTCCTATTCTTTTCATCCTTTCCAATACCACTGGGTGAGATTTAGGGGAAGGTGAAACACAGCCAAAGTTTATGATTGATTTATTCCTAGAAGACTGGCCTCTGGTCCAAAATTAAGACCCTCTTCTTACCTGGAACCTGAATTCCTGACATGAGGGTGATGACAGAACCATGGTCTTGATAAAACAATTCCCAGGCTCCCTGCTCTAAGAATGCCTTTCCCCTCTCCTCCCATCCCCTAGTGACCTCTAACATACTTTCGATCTGTGCAGATTTGCTATTTCTAGACATCTCTTATATGTGACCTCATACAATATTTGTCTTTATGTGTCTTGCTTATTTCACTAAGCAAAATGTTTTCAAGCTTCTTCCACATTGCAGCATGTCTCAGAACTTCATTCTTTCTCATGGCCATATAATATTCCATTATGTGTATGTACCACATTTTGTTTATCCATTCACTTGTTGATGGACAATGCTATTGTGAATAATGTTGCTATAAACATTGGTGTACAAGTATCTGTTTGGGCCCCTTTATTCACTCTTTGTGTGCATCTAAAAGTGAAATTGGTCATATGGCAATTCTTTATCTATCTTTTTGAGGAACTGCTATATTACTTTCCACAGTGGCTGCCCTATTTTATATTCCCACCAACAATGCACTAGAGTTCCAATTTTTCCATATCAACTCCAACACTAGTTATTTTCTGTTTGTTTGTTTGTTTGTTTTAAATAGCCATCCTTGTGGGTATGAAGCAATATCTGATTGTGGTTTTGACTTGCATTTCCCTAATGGCTAATGATGTTAAGTATCTTTACATATGTTCATTGACCATTTGTATATCTTCTTTGAAAAAATATATATTAAAGTCCTTTGATCATTTTTAATTGGGTTGTTTGTCTTTTTGTTGTTGTGTTGTAAAAATTATTTATGTATTCTGGATATTAAGCCCTTATCCAAAATATGGTTTACAATTATTTTCTCCCATTCTGTAGGTTGTCTTTCCACTTTCTTGATAATGTCTTTCGATGTACAGTTTTTTATTTTAATTAAGTCAAATTTATCTATTGTTTCTTTTGTTGCTTGCGCTTTTGATGTCATATTTAAGAGGCCATTACTGAATCCAAGGTCATGAAGATTTGCCCCTATGTTATCTTCTAAGAGTTTTAGAACGTTTTATATAGATCCTTGATCCATTTTGAGTTAATTTTTGTATATGATGTGAGGTAAGGATCCAGCCTCATTCTTTTGCATGTACATATCCAGTTTTTCCAACACAATTTGTTGAAGACACTATGCTTGTAGTTAGTACTCTTGTCAAAAATCAATTATCCATAAATGTGTGGATTTGTCTTTTGACTTTCAATTGTGTTCCATTGTTCTGTATCTCTCTCTTAATGCCAGTCCCACATTGCTTTGATTACTATTGCTTTGTAGTACAATTTGAAATCAAGAAGTATGCTCCTTCAACTTTGTTCTTCTTTTTCAAAATTGCTTTGGCTATTCAGGGCCCCTTGCAGATCCATATGAACTTGAGGATTGGCTTTTCCATTTCGGAAAAAAAATGACTCCTAGAATTTTTGTAGGGATTGCATTGAATTTGCAGATCATGTTGGATAATATTGATATCTTAACAGCATTAAATTTTCCAATTCATGAACATGCAATGTATTGCATTTATTTAGGTCTTATTTAATTTTTTTCAGCAGTGTTTTATAGTTTTCAGTATACAAGTCTTTTATATCCTTAGTTAAATTTATTCCCAGATTATTTATTCTATTAGATACTATTGTAAATAGAAATGTTTTCTTAATTTCCTCTTCAGATTGTCCATTGCTAATGTATAGAAATACAATTTATTTTTGCATGTTATTCTTGTACTCTACCACTTTGCAAAACTTGTTTATTAATTCTAGTAACTTTGTTGTAGATTTTTCCGATTTTCTGTATAGAGCATCATGCAAATAGGGAAAGTTTTACTTCTTCCTTTCCAATTTGGATGCCTTTTATTTCTTTTTCTTGACTAATTGCTCTTGTTAGAACTTCTAATACAATAATTAATTGTAGTGGTGAGAGTGGGCATCCTTGTCTCATCCAGTTTTTAAGGAGAAAGCTTTAAGTCTTTCACTATTAAATATGATATTAGCTGTTGGTTTTCCATAAATGGCCTTTACCATGTTGAGGAAGTTCCCCTCTATTCCTAGTTTCCTGAGTGTTTTTTATCAGAAAAGGATACTAGATTTTGTCAAATGCCTTTTCTGTATCTATTGAGATAATCATGTGGATTTTTCTTTCAATTTATGTGGTTTATTACATTTTTCAATTTTCATATGTTGAACCACCCTTGCATTCATAGGATAAATCCCACTTGGTTATAGTGAATAATCTTTTTAATATGCTTTTGAATTTTATTAAGGATTTATGCATCTATATTCATAAGGGAAATTGGTCTGTATTTTCTTTTCTTGTGATGTCTTTATTAAGCTTTGATATCAGGGTAATGCTGGACTCACAGAATGAATTATTAAGTATTCCCTCCTCTTGAATTCTTGAGAAGAGTTTGAAATGGATTGGTGCTAATTTTCCTTTAAATGTTTGTTAGAATTCACCAGTGAAGCTATTTGGTCCAGTACTTTTCTTTGGTGGAAGGTTTTTTATTATTGACTCAATTTTATTATTGACTCAATTACTTGGTATAAATTTGTTGAGGTTTTATATTTCTTCTTAATTCAATTTAGGTAATTTTATATTTCTAGGACTGTTTCCACTTCATCTGAATTATTTAATTTTTTGGCATACGGTTGTTCATAGTATTCTCTTTTAATCCTTTTTATTACCATTTTCAATTCTTATTTTATTTGTATCTTCTCTCTTTTTCTTTGTCAGTCTGGATAAAAGTTTGTCAATTCTATTAATGTTTTTCAAAAAAAAAACTTTTTATTTTGTTTAATCTCACAATTGTTTTTCTATTCTATTTTTTATTTATCTCCACTCTAATCTTGATTATTTCTTTCCTTCTAACTTTGGATTTAGTTTGCTTTTCTTTTTCTAGTTCCTCA
>JAQZBX010026381.1:0-28966 GCA_029593785.1 Cabassous unicinctus | reverse complement strand
ATATATATATATATATCTGTCCTAGTGCTAATATCATGATGTTTTGTTAAGAGCTGTTTGGTAATAAGTTTTAAAATAAGTAATTGTAAGTATTACAACTTTGTTCATGTTTTTCAAGATGATTGAAGCTATGTGCTTTTCCACATAAATATTATGAGTGGCTTTTCCATTTCTGCAAAGAAAGCTCAATTTTGACAGAGATTTTGTTGAATCTAAATTATTTGAGTAGAATTGACAGCTTAACAATATTTCAAAATGTCCTTCCATTTATGTATAACTTCTTTGATTTCTTTTAGCTATGTTTGGTAGTTTTCCATGTACAAGTTCTTTACTTCATTAGTCAGATTTATTCATTGATATTTGATTTTTAGTTACTATTTTGAATGGACTTTTTTTCTTGATTGCTTCTTCTGATTGTTCATTACTTGTGTTTAGGAACTCTATGGTTTTTTGGGTGTTGACCTTGTACACCATCACTTTGCTGAATTCATTTATAAGCTCCAACAGCTTTCTTGCATATTTGTTTAGGATTTTCTGTATATAAAAAAATATCATCTGCATTTAATGAAAGTATTACTTCATCCTTTCCAATTGAGATGTCTTTTATTTCTTTATCTAGTCTAATCACTCTGGGAAGAATTTCCATAGCCATGTTTAATCACAGTGATGAGAGTAGGCATCACAGAATTAATTAGGGGATTTTCACTCCTCTTCAATTTTTGGAAGAGTTTGAAAAGAGTTGGAGATAACTCTTCTAGAATGGTTGATAGAATTGCCCTGTGAAAGCATCTGGTCCTGGGCTTTTTGTTATCTTGGGAGGTTTTGATGACTGATTCTATCTCTTACTAGTAATTTGTTTGTTGTGATCTTTTTCTTCTTGAATCAATGTAATTACTAGGTGTATAATTACACCTGTAATTACTAGTTTCTAAGGATTTTTCTATTTCACCTATGTTATTAAATTTACTGGCATAGAGCTGTTCATAGTATCCTTTTTATTTCAGCTTGGTCATTAGTACTGGACTCTTTTTCATTTATCATTTTCACTAGTGGGAACCTCTCTCTTTTTTGTCAGTCTAGCTAATTTTTTGTCAAATTTATTGATCTTTTCAAGAAACCAAATTTTGTTGATTCTATTTTTTGTTCAATATTTCATTTATCTCAGTTCTAATCTTAGTTACTTTCTTTCCTCTACAAACTTTGGCTCTAGTTACCTCTTTTATTTCTAGTGCTTCCAGTTTTCAGATAGGGTCTTTCATTTGAAGTGTTATTTTTTTTCTTTAATGTGAACTTTTCAGCCAAAAATTTCCCTCCCTGTTCTACCTTCACTGCATCCCATAGTTTTTGGTATATTGTATATTCAATTTCATTTGCCTCAAAATATTTCTTTATTTCCCTTGTAAAATCCTCTTTAACCCATTGGTTCTTTAAGAATATGTTGTTTAATTTCCACATAATTGTGAATTTTCCATTTTTTCCACTGTTATTGATTTCTACCTTTATTCCTTTATGGTCTGTTATGTCTATTTGTTTTAGAGTACTTTTCAGGAATTCTATTTCCTTACCGAACTTCTGGCTATATGTTTTATCAATTATTGAAAGTAGTGCATTAGGGAAGTGGGTGTGGATCAATGGATAGAGCTCCTGTTTACCATATGGGAGGCCCCAGGTTCACTTCCCGGGGCCTCCTTGTGAGGGCAGGCCGGCCAGCCCGCGCGGTGCAGTAGGCTGATGCGGCAAGACCTCACAGCAGGAAGCAGGTGTGGCTCAATCTATAGAGCCCCCGTTTACCATGTGGGAGGCCTCGGGTTCGCTTCCTGGGGCCTCCTTGTGAGAGCAGGCCTGCCTGTGCGGCGTGGTGGGCTGATGCAGCAGGACCTCACAGCAAGGGGGAGATAAGCAGACACGGAAGAAACACACAGCGAATGGACACAGTAAAACACAAGCAGCAAGGGGGGGATAAATAAATAAATAGATAAATCTTAAAAAAAAAAAGTAGTGCATTAAGTTTCATGCTCTTAATATAGAACCATCAATTTTCCCTTCATATTTCTTGGACCCCTGCTGTTAATATATAGTTGTTATATCCTCCTGTTGAATTACTCCTTTATCAATATATAATGATGGACTTTGGCCTTGTAACAGGTTTTTACTTAACAAGTATTTTATCTGTTATTGGTATACCTACCCCAGTTCTTTTTGTTACTACTTTCATTTTATATTTTTCTTCCTTTCACTTTACTAATTGTATCTTTGAATCTAAGATGAGCCTTTTGCAGAGAGCATATAAGGTCATGATTTTTATCCATTCTCCCAATCTTTGCCTTTTAACTGGAGAATTTAATATATTTATATATAAAGTTACTACTGATTATGCAGGACTTCCTCCTGCCTTTTTACTATTTAAAATTTGTATGTCTTACATCTTTTTGCCTCTTAATTCTTCTTATTTTATATTTATTTAATTTTTGTTTTGTAACTTTTGAGCAGCTTATTTTTTCTATCTGAATACATTTTTCATCTATTTTCCTGTGTTTGCCATGGGGTTAAAATTTAACATGCTAAATATATAACACTCAAATTTATTTTGATACCAACTCTATTAGTCAGCCAAAAGGGGTGCTGATGCAAAATACCAGAAATCTGTTGGCATTTACAAAAGGATATTTATTTGGGTTAAATGTTTACAGTTACCAGGCCATAAAGCATAAGTTACTTCCCTCACCAAAGTTTGTGGCCACATGTTGGAGCAATATGGCTGCCAAAATCTACCAAGAGTACAGACTTCCTGGGTTCCTCTCTTCCTGGGATTTGCAGCTCTCTGGGCTCAGGCTTGCTTCTCCTACAAGGCCAGCTATAGACTGTCAGACAAAAGGCTCATCTCTTTTCCCAGGGCCTTCTATCCTTCCTCACGACCAAGGTCCTCTGTGTGCTTACTTCCCCAGGCTCCAGCATTAAAACTCCAAACTCACTTCTCTGCTGTGCAGTTTCTCTGAAAGTCATCACCCACGAAGAGGGTGGGGATGCAACATCCTACTGACGTAGCCCAATCAGAGCCTTAATCATTATTTAATCAAAAAAAGTAAAACCTCTGAATCCAATACACTCTGATATGCCCAGAGGAAAAGGCCAGTTTATGAACATAATCCAATATTTCTTTTTGGAATTCATAAGTAATATCAAACAGCTACACCAACTTAGCTTCAATAGCACGAACATATACTTTTCTCATAACCCTCTGGCCCTCCACTTTTAACTACCTTTTTCCCCTTATACCCTTTGTATGTTGGATGTTGAAAGCCATAAATTTATCATTACTTTTTAGACATTTGCATTTTAGAACCTGTAGGAAGTAAGATGTGGTGTTTCATACCAAATAATACACTACAATATTACTGGCATTCATGATTACCCAAATGGTAACATTCAAAACAGGTCTTTATTTCTTTATGCAACTTCAAACCACTGTCTATTATTCTATCTTTTTACTCTGAGGAACACCCTTTTACATTGTATTGTAGGTCTAATGGAGATGAACTCCCTCAGCTCTTGTTATTCTAGGAATATCTTAATGTCTCCTCATTTTTTTATAATTTTAACTTGAAAAAAGCTTTAGATTACATAAATGTTACATCAGAAATATAAAGGGATTACCATTTACCCCACCTATCCCCCCACTTTTCCGCATTAACAACATTTTTCATTATTGGAATGCATTTGTTACAATTGGTGAATACATATTGAAGCAATTCTACTAACCATGGACTATAGTTTACATTATAGTTTATACTTTTCACCACACAATTTTATGGGTTCTGACAGAATGTATAATCTCCTGTATCCATCAGTGCTATGTCATGCAGGACAATTTCAATGTCCCCCAAATGCCCCAATTTGCAACAATTCTTCCCTCTCCCCACCCTCAGAACCTCTGGTGACTTCTGCCTTTATATCAATGTTATAAATTCTTCCACTGCTAGAATAATAAGTCTACTTTAATCAATAGTTGCATTCCCCCCTTTTGTTTGTTCATTCCTCAATCTTGATGATTTTAGGATGGTGAGGAGGCTTAGATCCCATGGGACAGATGGGTAGAACCATCTTGCTACCCATTGTATACACTCCCTGTTTTATGGGATGGGTGTTGTCCATCATCTTCCTTTTGTTATTTGTCCTAGGTGAGTACAATGAACTGGTAAGTAAGTGGTGCAACTCTCCTGAGACTCAGGGCCCAACCAGCATATAAACAGCCAGAAGATTTAAGCCTCTGGGACATATATTTAATGAGTCTGGTGGGTTAAAAAATTCTTGGTTGGTAGTTGTTTTCTTTCATCATGCTAAATATTTCATTGCACTGCCTTCTTGCCTCCATGGTTTCTGATGTGAAATCAACATTCAATCTAATTGGAACTCCCTTTCACATAGCATATTGCTTTTGCCTTTCAGATTTCAGAATGCTCTCTTCATCCTTTGCATTCAATAGTGTGATTACTATATGACTTTGTATATTTTTTTTAAGTTTAATCTGTTCGGTGTTCTCTCTATTTCTTGAATGTGCATATTCATGTATTTTGCTAAGTTCATCAAGTTCTCTGTCATTATTTTTTTGAATATTCCTTCCTCTCCTGAGGCAGGTTAGTCTAGGAAAAGGGAAGATGAGTCTAAGATCTGGCAGAGAAACATGGTGACAAAACACATCACCATGGAACCCCACCTGGAAACCCCTGAGAGAAAGGCCACTGCCAAGAAGTCTGCCGGAAGTTCTCCATGAGAAACCCAGCCATGAGACTCCCATATGGAATTATATTGGGATGAGATCTTGTTTGTGATCAAGGGAAAGCCCTCAATACCCTCAAGACTTCTCATCATTGGCCTTGTAGTCAATCAGAACATCAAATACCTGGAGCCCCTCACCCAACATTATGAAAGGGAGGAGTAAGTAATAGATTAATAAAGAGAGCACTACAAGTCCAAAATGCTCTCTCTGCCTAGAGGCACCTAGATATGCAGGTTCAGGTGCATAATCCTGTTCTTTTCTCCCGTTTCTCAATAAACAACTGGTCTAACAAAACTGGCATGTTCTTAATTTCTTTTATGTAACCAAGTCAAGAAACCAGATGAATCCATCATCTCCTGACTTCCCCCAATGTCACTTCTTTTCTCTTTCTTCTCCTTCTAGGACATATAATGTGTATATAGGTAAACTTGATGGTGTCCCAGAGATGTCTACGGCTATTTTCATTTTTAATAATTCTTTTTTCTTTCTCCTCCTCAGCCTGATTCAAGTGCCTTGTCTTGTAGTTCACTGTTTCTTCCACCAGTTTAAATCTGCTCTTGAAATCATCCTGGGAATTTTTCATTTCTGGTAAGTTCTGGTATTAAATTCCAGTAGTTCTGTATGTTTCCTTTTAAATGTTTTAAATATTTTTATGTCCTTATTAAGATTGTCATATTGCTCATTCACTGTTTTCCTTGTATTCTTTATGTTAAGCCCAGAGCTCCTTTCCTGCCCTCTCTGTTCATGCCCCCTTCCTCCCCCCTCTTCTGCAGATACACATTCTTAATTGATATGGAACCAGAGCTCCTGTCCCAGCTCCTTCCAAGCTTCCTCCCTGAATATTCCAGTCTGATAGTAGCAACCCATGTCTGAGAGATGCAGATGGAACTACAGAAGTGATATGAGTTATCTGACCCCAACCTTAAAACTGCAAAGTTAGCATAAACCATCACAAACTAGCCCCTTTCTATTCTAGCAACAGAATGAGTTATAAAAACCCTCTTCCCCCCTCCCTTGCTAATGCTGTCCATTTCATATGCAGACCACCTGCTGAGCTTATTAAAGGTTTTGCTTGAATGGACCTCAGCTTCTCATCTGATTTCTAAAATGCCTCCTTTCTTTGGATTCCCTCCAAACCTAAAAGATTTTGCCCTGGTTGGCACAAACTCCATAAAAGGAAATGCATGTGAGTACTTCAGGAAATCACTAATTACAAGTGATGGTTAGACTAATGTTTGAATACAGCCAGGATTTTGCCCAGTTGTTTGGTCAAGTAAGCACTGTGCTCATTGTAATACAAGGACATTTATGGACTTTAGTCATCAGTGAGGTCATTGCATAGATGGCTGGTTACATCTACAATCAATTAAGGAGAATGCAGTCAGTAATGAGTGATGTCTAATCCAATCAGTTGAAGGCCTTAAAGGGGGCAAGTG
This sequence comes from Cabassous unicinctus, assembly GCA_029593785.1. Classification (NCBI taxonomy): domain Eukaryota; kingdom Metazoa; phylum Chordata; class Mammalia; order Cingulata; family Chlamyphoridae; genus Cabassous; species Cabassous unicinctus. The sequence goes on along the minus strand of JAQZBX010026381.1, from coordinate 22,753 downwards.
ATTTTATCATTCTGAGAGAGAATTTTGATCTCTACTTCAGACAAACAGCATCTCCTGGGAATTTATCAAAACCCTTCATAGGAATCCATGGTTTAAAGCTTACCTTGCAGAATTTGGATATGTGCATCCACATGATTGCATGAGAGAATTTTTATAAAACCCATACTATTTACAGGTATGTCCTGTTTATTCTGTTTCCCTAGAGAACCCTCACAAATACAGCTTGGTTTCAGGAGTGGTTCTTGAAAAACAGAATCTTAAACATGGAATTTCTGAAGTGGTTCTGGGCCTTTTGCAATTGGCTTTCTACTCTAATTACACTGAATGGTACTAATGTTTCTGTTTCTGATAATCAAGGAGCCAGTGACAATCCATGGTATACATTTGCAATGGAGATACACAAAGTAACAACACTGGATTCCCCTACTTCTACACTTGTAAGAGGCAAGGATCTGAGTGAGAGTGTTTTCAACACCTTAACAGAGTTTGGTGGATTCAAAAGGTACAATGATGTTGGCTGGCTCATCCTAGGTACTCTAGATACAATTACAAAAGAAAGGAGTGAGTGAAATGGTTCAAATTTGCAACTTTCATGCCACAAAAATGATGTGAAAGATTCTATGTGTGCTCTGAAAGAAAATCTTGTTTCATGCAGTGACAGACTTGAGATTTCTGAAAACCAGACTCAGAGTCTCATTGTATGAGTAGCAGAGTTACAAAGGAATGTAAAACTCACCTTTGTAGGGTTTCTGCTGTTAAAGTGAGAGCATTGATTGGAAAGCAGTGAAACCCTGAGGATTGAGATGGAGACATATGGGTTGATGATAATATTGGTTGGGACATTAGAACTATAAATTCTGCTGAGAAATTGGAATGCTAGAATGGATTTACCATTTAATACCTACCCACCCACACCAGGAATGTCTAGAGGACACACCTTTAACCAGGACTATGATGGATAAATTTGTAAGACTAACTCCAACCTCCCTGAAGAGCTCTGTGGTTGTTCTTCTCTGTAGTCCAGATATTACTGTAGGAAATGCTGAAATGGAACTAGAATCCTTAAACATTATGGGCATGATCAAATCATGGACTAGTAAAAGTAAGTATCAACAGTTAATCACCAAAAACAAGTTGGACATAGTTACAGCAATGTAAAGCAGACTCAAAGCAGCAATCAAGAATATGAGATGCATGGAGTTATGGCATTGGGTAATAGATCATGGTAAGCCAGATTAGCCAAGGAAACAAGGAGATGATAAACCACAACATGGCTGACAGACAACATGATAGACAGGACAACGTGGCTGGCAGACAACATGGCTGTAAGACCTCACTGAGACCTTGAGTTTAACCTTGAGGTCCCAATTTCTCTTTCTCAGACCTCCCCTTGGGCCCAGATATTCCAAAGAGGACTCACCATTGTGAGGTAACCAATAACATTGGTGGGGTAATCAATAACAACTGGGAGACATCCCCTTACTATTAGCAAGGGGGAGGAATAATTAACAGTTTAAAAAATAACCACGTGAAACAAGGTGTGCTTTTTCTACCAAGAGGAACCTGTATGAAATTTTGGTGTGTATTTCCATCTCTCACTCCTATTTCTCAGCAAGCTTTGTTCTTTCCCCCATTTCCTAATAAATTATTTTATTGGCTTTGCTAACCTGGCATGTTCACGAATTCATTTATGTAACATAGCCAAGAACCTAGAGGAATCCAATGCTTCCCCATCTTCAATGGGGGGGGGTACATAAAAGTGAAATACATGGGCAGTCTACTAAATTCCTACTTGATCTGTATAAAGAGAAGAGTTCTAAGTCAAGTGAGCAAAACCCTAATTTGAATTACAGACACAGAGAATCACAGTCCCTTAATTCCCAGACTTAAGACAGTTTACAATCCCAGAGCCCCTTGAATGAGGAGAAGGTCTAGAACCCTTGGGGAAGGATCTTGTTACACTGCCCAAAATTTATGTTGTCAATCTTCCTCCTAGTTTCCCCAAGGAGACCTACAGCCTTTTACCAAGTAACTGTGCATTGAGGAAAAGGAAATGATCAGACATTTTGGGGATTATTAAACACTGACTCAAAAGTGATATCAATTCCAGAAGACCCAAAACATCACTGCTGTCCATCAGTCAGAGTAGAGCCTTATACAAATCAGGTGTTTGATGGAGTTTTAGCTCAGGTCCATCTCACAGTGGGTCCAGTGGTTCCCCAGACTCACTCTGTGGTTATTTCCCTACTTCCAGAATGGATAATTTGAATAGACATACTCAGTATCTGGCAGTATCCCCATATTGGATACCTGACTTGTGGAATGAGTGCTATTATGGTAGGAAAGGTGAAGTGGAAACAACTAGAACTGCCCCTACTTAGAAAAATAGTAAATCAAAGCAATACCAAATACCAGAATTTTAGAGACTAGTGCCATTAACAAGGATTTGAAGGACACAGGGGTGCTGATTCCCAACACATTCACATTTAACTCTCCTATTTGGCCTCTGAAGAAAACAGATGGATCTTGGAGGATGAAAGTAGATTATCGTAAACTTAACCAGGTTGTGGCTCCAATCACAACTGCTGTCCCAGATGTGGTAACATTGCTTAAGCAAGTCAACACATTCCTTGATACCTGTACACAGCTATTGTTCTGGAAAATGCTTTTTTCTCAATTGCTATTAGTAAGGATCACAAGAAACAGTTTGCATTCATCTGGCTAGGCCAGCAATATACCTTCACAGTCCTGCCTCAGGGGTATATAAACTCTCCAGCTCTATATCATAATATAGTTCGCAGGGACCTTGGTCATCTCTTCCTCCCCCAAGACATCACACTCATCCATTATATTGATGATATCATATTGATAGGACCTAGTGAGCAAGAAGCAGCAGTGACTCTAGACTTATTGGTAGGCATTTGCATGAGAAAAGATGGGAGAAAAATCCAACAAAAATACAGGAGCCTTCCACTTTGGTGAAAATTCTAGGTGCCCAATTGTGTGGTGCATGTGGATATATCCCTTTTAAAGTGAAGGATAAATTGTTTCATCTGGCTTATCAAAAAATAGGCACAGTGCTTAGTTGGTGCCTTTGGATTTGGGAGGCAACACATTCCTCATTTGGGTGTGTTACTCTGGCCCATTTACCGAGTGACTAGAAAAGCTGCTAGTTTTGATTGGGGACTGGAACAAAAGAAGGTTCTGGAACAGGTCCAAGCTGCTGTGTAAGCTACACTACCACTTGGGCCATATAATCCAATAGATACAATGGTGCTGCAAGAGTCAGTGCCAAATAGAGATGCCATCTGGAGCCTTTGGCAGGCCCCTATCACAACACAGACCTTTAGGATTTTGTAGGAAAGCCCTGCCATACTCTGCAGATAACTACTCTCCTTTTAAGAAACAGCTCTTGGCCTGCTACTGAGCCTTAGTAGAGCCTGAATACTTAACTATGGCCCACCAAGTTACAATGCATTGCTTATCATGAGATGGGTATTTTATGACTCACAAAACCATAAAGGTAAGCATGCACACCAGAACTCCATAATAAAGTAGAAGTGGTGTATATGAGATAAGGCTTGAGTGGGTCTGAAGGTCCAAGTAATGTGAGGAAGTAGCCCAAGTGCCCATGCTCACCACTCCTGCCATGTTACTTTCTCTTTTCCAGTGCATATCCTTGGCATCTTGTGGAGTTTCTTAGAATCACTTGACTGAGGAAGAGAAAACTCAGGTCTGGTTTACAGATGGTTCTGGATGATATGCAGGTACCACCCAAAGGTGGAAAGTTGCATCATTGCAGCCCTTTTCTGGGATGTCCCTTAAGGACAAATCTTCCCACTGGGCAGAACTTTGAGCAATACAACTAGTCATTCATTTTTCTTGGAAGAAGAATTGGCCAGAGGTGCATTTGTGGACAAATTCATGGGCTGTTACCAATGGTTTGGCTGGATGGTCAGGGACTTGGAAGGAACATGATTGGAAAATTGGTGACAAATGTCTGGGGAAGAGGTACGAGGATAGACCTTCTGAGTGGGCAAAATACATGAATATTTCTTCCTTGTTTTGTTATGAGTATAATTGTATAGATACATAAAACAAATATCTTTGAAACTCCCTTAACCTTTTCCATAATCATGTGATATATGTTGTATTAGCTTAATGTCATAATATTTAAGGATGTCATGTTTAAAAGTGAATATTACCCAAGGACTTGCACACTATTCTGGAGGGATTTACTGTGTTTCTTGTTGTATGCAAGACAGTTGAGTCTTGTAGGTGAGGATATATATCTATATCTATATCTATATCTATATCTATATATATCTATATATATATCTATATCTATCTATCTATCTATCTATATATATATGTATTCTTGTTATTGTTTTTATTAAGAGACTAAGTATGATTTTAAGGTGATGTGTATGGCTGCCAAGGTACCAAGTGTTGGACTAAAATGGTTAGGCTTATGTTCATCTCAGCCAAGTAATTGTGCACAGTGGTTTGGTCAAGTAAGCAGTGGGCTAATTGTAATACAATAATATTTTGGACTTTAGTCATCAGTGAGGTAGTTGCATAAATGGTTGGTTACATCAGCAATCAACCAAGGAGATCACCATGAACAATGAGTGACATTTTATCCAATCAGTTGAATATCTTAAAGAGGGAAGTGATTTCATCATTCCAAGAGAAAATTCTGTTCTCTAATTCAGACAGCCTGTATTTCCTGGGAATTTATCAAGGGCTTTCATCAGAGCCCCTGGTTTGCAGCCTGCCTGCAGAATTTGGGCTTGTGAATACCCATGGTCACAAGAGAGAATTTTTTAAACTCTCATACAGTTTACAGATATCTCCTGTTGACTCTCTTTCCCTAGAGAACCCTGACTAATTCATTATGAAACTCAGAACAATGAAAGACATGAAAGTACATTGATGGGAAATTCTTGATAATGTAGTTGAAAATATCTATAATCAAATTCATACATGCCAGGCTCATTTTCCAGGAAAAATCATTGATGTATGTATCACCATAAAATTCACCTCTACAACTGGACTACTTGAACATCAGCTGATGGATTTTACCAATCCATATTTTCAATGTGTTATAATTATTATGGCTCATGCTTTACATGTTGTAAAAATGGGTTGAGGCATTCTCTTGTCAAAATAAAAATACTGCAACTATAGGGGAAAAAACTATTAAAAACAGTTTTCCAATTTGAGGAGCATGCTTTGAGCTCTCAAGCAACCTGGGAACTCACTTCACTGGAAAGCTTATAAAAGAATGTGTTAAGTGGTTCCCATCTGGCAAAATCCCCCATTACCCATACCAACCTTCATCTCTGCTTAGGTGGAATAAATCCTTAGGATATTAAAATTAAAATTTAAATACACACTCGTTGGTTCTGTCTTGGCCAAAAACATTCCCTTTGTTCCTCATGGCCCTGAGACACCTGACTTAATTGCAGAGCACCATATATGTGGGTAAGTTCACTAGAGAGGACATGTGACAGTTTGATGCTGAGTGGATCCCAGCGAACAATGTCCTTACAACTAATCCATTCCTGTAGAAGTGAATCTATTCTAAGTGGGACACTTTGATTAGATTACTTCAGTCAGACATGACCCGGGTTGGAATTTAGTCCTCTTACTGAAGTCTTTCATAAATGGGACTTACATGGACAGAAACTGACATAGGTGCTCAGAGAGAAACCCACAGAAGGTGAGAGAGAAAGCCACAGACAGAGAAAAAAGAAGCTGAAAGCAACAGAGTCCAGGAGAGAAGACAGAGACTGGCAGATGCAATCATGTGCCTTCCCATGTGTCAGAGGAATCTAGGATCACCTGCAACTGGTCTTTGAGAAGAGAGCATTGCCAGATGATGCCTTGTAACCCCCATTGGAAAAGCTAACCCATTTTTGGTATATTGCTTTCATTAGCCTTAACAAATTAAAACAGGATCCAATGATAGTGAAGTGAGATTTTTTTCAGTACTATAGGAAAGTAATGGAATAGTTTCAGGGATAGTTTCAACTAGTTACAGATGCTTTTACTGACCCTCTACCACCTAAAATCAGCATTCCACCACCTGTATTCTGATGACCTCATATTCTGGAAAAGAAAACAGCAGAAAACCAGTCTCCAGCCTAGCTTATAATAAACTTATGTTTTTAATAACTTTACATATAGCTGTCACATTAGAAGGAATTGTGCCTTGGGTACATAACTCCCAGCTAAATCTTGTGTCATTTCCAAGGTAATTATATGAAATGGAATATGAACCAAAATTAAAATTAACCCAAATAACCCAGAAGCAATTGACACAATCACATTTGAACAGGCTCCAAGATCATGGAGCAAGAACCCATTTAACCAAGTGTTTTGGAGGTTATGGGGAAGCTGTTTGGGTGATGAGGGGCAAACACAGATCCTGAGCAAGACTGCATGAAATGAGAAGTTTATTATTTCAAAGGGCCTGGTGGGGGGAGAATGGAGAATGAGGGCAGTGGAGCTCTCTAGCTTACCTAAATTAGCTTCTGTAGGGTTCATGGAGTGGCAGAGAGGAGCACATGTTTGTTCCAGGCTTTTTTCTTTATTATAACCCAGAAGGGAGGGTCAGGGTTTTCACATAGATCCTGAGGCTTGGCAGTTTCAAAATAAATGGTGCAAAAAACAGATGTGACTAAGGTCGTTTGGTGAAGCTGAGGGCAGCTTCTTATCATCCAAGCCTTAAGGAGACAGATGCCTTGCAAGTAAATTATGCAGCAGGAAAGAGCAGCAGTGGCAAGGGGGCAATTGAGAAGAAGTGGCAGGGGCTGATCATAGAAGCTGAAGTTAGCTGTTATCATCCATACCTATGGAAGTGCAGGTGTTGCTAGATGTTGTTATGCCCAGGGAAGGGCTTAATAAGGTGGTTGCTCAAAAGGGGAACTTACAACTAAGCCAGACAAGATGAAGATGTGCCAATATAATTTATTTCATTACACACTACATTTAACTTGGTGACTAAAAACTCTTCTTTATGCCTACAAAACTGAAGTAGGATAGGACAAAAATTAGATATATTCCAGACTGGTCATATAACCAATCAATTAGGTTAGATTCAGACAATGAAGTTGGGACTCTCATATTCAATGTCACAGAACTTAAAAGAGACTCAGATACTGTTAAAGATCTAACAAAGAAAATCACTAAAACTAGATATTGACTCAATGACAAATACTCCACTGTGATGTGTAATGCCCACATTACCCGCTTACCCAATACAGATAACATTTACATAATATGATTTGATCAATATTCAGGTCATAAAGTGAAAACTCAATATACTTAATTGGAAATAACATACATGAATTGTTACATCATTGAAATAGAAATGTTATGTGCTTGCTCAGACTAACACTCTTTTGTACAATGGCAATGTGTTGATGCTAATATGACATCCTCAAAAAGTAGGAAAAAACAAATAGAGAAAGATTCAAAGTGATTTCTGGATCTAATCTTATCCTAAGTTTAGCTCATACAGGATTGCTTATTTTCCATGGGGGAAAATATATAAATCTTTTCTCCATGTTTAGTCAAGAAGATGTGGAATAGGTTATCTTGTTCCATCTATGCGAAAATTATTTACACTAGCAAGGGAACTTCCAGGAAGGTGGCAGTGTAGGGAGATCCAGGACACACTTCTCCTCCAAAACAGTTAGAGAAAGGCAGGAACTGTCTGAAGCAAATGTTCTGGACCTTGAGAGGCCAAGGGAGCATTATACAGAATCCAAGGAAGAGCAGATGGAAGAGGCTGAGAAACTGTGTTAAAAACTGAGTAGCTCATTCTGCACTGACTGCTGTCACCCATCACCCATTCATGCTGTGGGTTGCCTTAGGATCCAGTCCCCAGTGGCCTGCTCTGGATGGAGAGGAACATGGAAGTCTACTACTCCAAGAATGGTGAGGAGGAGGCACAGCCTACCACTCATCAAATCTTTTGATTAGTGAGTTTGGATCACGGGCTTCCAGTTCTGAACTGCTATTTTAGTTGCCCCAAAAATGGATGGCCACTGCCATTGGTTCACCACACTGCTGACATGGGGGGAGACAGTGAAGGTTCAAAGACACAATTCCTCCTTAAGATTGCAGGAAAAAGTTTGCTAAAGGGTGCCATCTTTTGGGCAAGCCAGGAATGCAAGCTTAACTGAGTTGTGGAAAAGCCTTCTGGTATCTTATCTGTTCTTCTCACCAGGGGTCATTGGTGTTTTTCTGGCCCTCTTTGTGAGTCTTGGTGCTGATTTCACGGGAAAAACTGACTTGGGAAAGTCCTTTCTGAGATGACCCTCCTTCAATAATTTGCCCTCCGGGCAAAGCAACTAAAGGCAATGAAAAGAGTGTATAAAAAACACTAGAGACAAAACAAAATAAAACAAACCAGATAAGTACTCCCAGAGAAAGAACTGAGGAAAGGATCTTTCACCTTGGTGTGAAACAATTACACAAATCTTAAAGAATTATACCACATACAAGGGTTAGAATCAGATAAAGAAGAGCTGAGAAAATCTGGTCAGTTGAAACAGGCAATTCTACAACTATAGAATAATTTGAGAAAAGTGTCAAGGAAGAGTTTTAATTTGGAGCCAATCAATAATAAAGGCCTAGGCAAGAGAGAGAAACTGACTTTCACTGTAAACACATTGGGGCAGCTTGAAGATTTTGTGGATCTCAGAAGAGCACATGTATCTTGGAGCCAATCTATTCCTGTGGGGTTGTGTACTTTCAGGAGATTGGATTCAGTTTGGGCCATTTTTTTTTTATTTCAGTGAATTCTGGCCCAAGGTGTGTCCTGGTCATCTTGCCGGAGTTCAATATAAATGGAGGACTGAAAGCAGGAGACACACAGAGCAAAAGTTGTGGAGATACAGAGAAGGAATTCAGCAGCTCAGAAAGGAACCTGGGAGAGAAGAAACCACAGAAAGAGCAACAAAACCTGAAGGAATGAAGCCCAGAAGAGAAACAGATGCTTCCAGGTACCTTACTATGTGGAAAGTGTCCAGGATCGACAGCAGACAAGCTTCAGTGACACAGTATCTATGAAGATGCCTTGATTTGGGCATTTTCAAAGACTCAGAACGGTAAGCTTCTATCCTAATAAATTATACTTATAAAATCCAACCTATTTCTGGTATATTGCTCCCAGCAGCATTTAGCAAACTAAATAATCATCAAGATAATCAGATACCTAGACATAAGCAAAAAAATTACAAGCCATATTAAGAAACAGAAATTTATGGACCAGATGAATTAATTTAAATTTCAGAGGAGATGAAATAAAGTATGGCTAAAGAGAAAAAGGATATTAATAAGAATGTGAAAGTATAAAAAACTGAAATTATGGGAAAAAAAGGCAAATAGAAGAGGTTAAAAATACACTAGAGACACAAAATAGCAGATTGAACAAGAAGAAGAAAAATCAGTTAACTGGAAGAAGGAAAGTTAAAATCACACAGAATGATGAACCAAGAGAGAAAATAATAATAATAATAAACCAAAAAACAGAGCCTAAAGGACCTGTGGAGCAACAAAGGAAGAACATTCCAATTTATGCATTATGAAGGCCCCAGGACAAGAACAGTTATATCATAAAAGATCAATCATACACAAACAAGGGATGTGACAAAGAAAAAGTGGGACAAAAAGAGGAACATAAAAGAAAAAAAGACAAAATGAGCTGAAACTAATCCTACCTTATCCATAATTACACTGAATGTAAATGGATTTATCAAACCCATCAAAAGACACAGATTAGTTGAGTGGATACATAACAAAGATAGAATTATATGATGCTTACAAGAGACTCATCTAACACCCCAAAACACAAATAGGTTGAAAGTGAAGGATGGAAAAAATATTTCATTCAAATAGTAACCAAAAGAGAGCCTAGAATAGTTATAATAACACTGGACAAAATAGACTTTAAATCAAAGACTGTCAAAATAGACAGAGGATAAAATATATTAATAAAAATATCAATCCAACGAAAGCAAGAAATGGCCATCATAAATTTATATGCACCTAACCACCCTGCCCCAAAATACATGAGCTAACATTGACAAACCTGTAGGAAAAAAGGAAACCTCCGCAATTATACTTAAGGAAATCAATACAACACTTTCATCAATGAATAAAACAACTAGAAAAAAGTTCAATAAATAAATAGATAACTTGAAAAATACTACAAAGAATTATATCAAACATACATACACAAAAAAGCTCGCAGGAATAATAATCCAGGACTAAATGGTTTCACTGGTGAATTTACCAAACACTCAAAGAATTAACACCAATACTGCACAAACTCTTCTAAACTTGGAATAGCAAAGAACATTTCTCAACTAATTCTATGAAGCCAGCATTACCCTAACCAAACAAAAAGAAAATTACACACCATTATCACTCATGAGTATAGCTGCAAAAATCCTAGAAATATACTAGCAAAGTTAAGCCAACAACACATTAAAAAAATTATACATCATTACCAAATGAAATCTTTCCCAGGTTTGCAAGTGTGGTATATCTTACTAAAATTAAAATTAGAACATAAAAGATAAGATTGTATAACATGGTGACTCCTGTTGTGTATGATGGAGTGGGGCAAATATTACTAGTATAAGAATGTTCTTTGTGTTCAAAGGCAAGATGGCATTGGTTTAAATGGATGCTCATGATCTCTCTCACAAAAGACAGCATATTGGGGACAGGATTCTGCCCAAGTGAGCTATTCTGGGAGCCCACAGAGTGGAAGCCTTTGGGGCATCAATCAGGAGGGAGCTGGACAGAGAGATAGATTGCTCAAGATAAAACTGTGAGTTTTTAGCCCCATTCCTGGAAAATACAGATGGCTAAGCCCCACTCTCAGGGCAAGGGGCCAGGGTGAGCACTGACTCACCCCAGCCACCCAGCCAGAGGGAGCATTCTCCAAGAATGGGAAGGTCCAGGCAAAGGGTGGAGAGGGGTTTCCTTTCTGTGGGTTTGGTTGCCTGGACCCCCTTAGAGTTTTGGGGAACACAACAGCTGGCTAGAAGTGGCACCAGGCTAAGGGGTGAGGCGAATCTGCTGAGGAAGCCTGATTTACGTAACCACCCTGGGATACAGAGGCTTGGCCTGGGAGAAAGCGGAGTCAGCCAATTTAATAGTTCCATGCTGAGGACTATCAGAATTTCAACATCCCTAAGGGAGTCAGGCAGTGGGAAGTGCTTAAAAAGTTTTCAAGAGCCTATTTAGGGTCCCCTGGGAGGAGCGGGTGGTCTAGAAGAGGATTGAAATTCATTTTGGTGCAGTGTACTCAGTCATCAGGGTCTCATTTGAATTTCAAAAGGGAAATAATTGACCAGCAGAGGGAGGGTGATCTGGTCATACAGCCTACTGAATCCTGCTGCCCTAGGAGAGTAAAACCTGCATGGGGGAAAGTGACTGAATAGCTTTCTGAAGAGCTAGCTGACCCAATTAGAAAGGTATCTCAGTGGAGGAATTTCTGCCTTGAATATTTGAAGTCCCTGGTTCGATTCTTGGCTCCTATAAAAGTAGTGATCCACCCTGATATCTAACATCCAGCTGATACCACAGGAAAGGGAAAAAATAGACATTATTTTTGTACTACTTTCTTTTGGGTCCCTTATTTAAAAAATTTTAAAAAAAGACTACTTAAAATTTTTTTTAACTTAGTTTACTCACTAAAACCCGACTCAAAGCCTGCAGAGAAAAGCCTGCAGGGTAATTGATGAACACAGGCAGACTGAGAGTCTCCACAAGGGTCCAAGAAAGAATGTTGTTCTTCCTTAGTTTTGTTTTACTCCTTGCTTATGTGTTTGTTTGTTTGTTTGTTTTTACTTTTTTGTTTTGTTTTGTTTCTCATTTTTTGTTCTTCTTTCCTCCTCCCCCTCCATTTCCTTAAAATTAGGTGCTGCTAGCTTGTTTCTGCTTTGATGTGCATCTTCTTCCTTGATTTCCCATATTCTTTGTATACTGATTTTGTCTACCAATGCTATCTCTATTCCTTCTTTCATCTTTCTGTCTTCTGCTTTCTGTTGTAGTTCTTACATTCCACCTTTTTTTAATTAGTCCTCAACTTCACTGGTTTCAATTTCTATCTTGTCTTTTCTGCTTTCTTTATTATTAACTTTTTTCTTTCTTTCATTTCATTTCTCTTTATCTCTCTCCTCATCATTCTGGCCTTTTATATCATTCTATATATATATTTTTTATTTGGTTTCCCATTTCATTGTAGTACCCCACTTTTTTATTCCTATTACCCAACACAGTTTACATGAGTTAAATATTCATTTTACTAAGTCTTATATAGCCCCACTTCAAACTTTTATTATTATTACTTTTATCCTTTTTCTATTCTTACCTCTTTCAATTTCTCTGATCCTAATCTTTTTTCTTCAATGGAACATAGAAAACAGAAAGGAAATAGAGCAAGAACAAAGAGAAAACTTAACAGACACACAAAACCAGCAGCTAATCAAAACAACAGAGCAGATAGAGACACTAATCAACTGAATAAACCCATAAAGAAAAATGATGACCAGAGGACAACAAAAAATTACAAACCATACAAAGAAATAGGAAGACATGGAACAGTCCAAAAAACAAACTAAAACCAGGAAGAGCTGCAGAACATTGAACAACTAATCAAAGTTGTTTAAACAAATATCATGGACCAACTTAATGAAGTGAAGGAAGAGATTAAGGATATTAAGAAGATACTGGAAGAACATACTGAAGAAATTGTAAAAACACATAAAAAGATAATGGATACAATGATGATGAATGACACAATCCAAGAAATGAAAAAGACACTGGAATCACATAACAGCAGATTTAACAGGCAGAAGAAAGAACTGGTGATGTGGAAGACAGCACGTACATCTGAACTGAAATCAAACAAATCGTAGAACAGATTTAAAAAAAGATAGAAAAAACCAGCATGGACTTAAGGATTTGAATGACAACATAAAACACACAAATATATGCATTACAGGCATCCCAGAAGGAGAAGAGAAGGGAAAGGGAATAGAAGAAGTGTTGAAGGAAATAATGGCTGAAAACTTTCCAACCCTTTTGAGGTAGATGGATGTACATGTCCAGGGAACACGAGCACCCCAGAGAGTACAAATCCTAACAGGCCTACTACAAGATATATACTTGTCAAAATGTCCAATGCTCAAGACAAAGAAGAAATAATAAAGGCAGCAACAGAAAAGAGAACCATCACATACAAGGGAAGTGCAATAAGATTAAGTGCTGATTTCTCATCTGAAACCATGAAGTCAAGAAGACAGTGTTATGACATATTCAAGGTACTCAAAAAAAAACAAAAACTTCCAGCCATGAATTCTCTACCCAACAAGTTGGCTTTCAAAAAAGTTGGAGAGTTCAGAATATTCACAGATAAACACAAATTAAGAGAGTAAGCCTATAAGAAACCTGCCCTTAAAGAAATACTAAAGGAAGTATTACAGGTTGAAAGAAAAAAACAGGAATGAGAGAGTTGGAAGAAAGTGTAAGAACAAGTAAAAAGACAAAAGAGAAATAAAAACAATATATGACATACATGAACAAAAAAAATATGGCTGATGTAAGAAATTCAAAAAAATATGGCTGATGTCAGGAATTCACCACAAATCGGGGTGCCTCAAAATACATGAGGCAAACTCTGGAAAAACTAAGTGGAGAATAAATACCTCTACAATTATAGTGGGGGACTTTAATACACCATTATCATCATTAGACAGAACATTGAGATGGAGAATCAATAAAGAAATAAAGACTCTGAACAATACATTAGAGGACCTGGACTTAATAGACATATACAGAACACTACAACAAATACAGCAGGATTTACATTCTTCTACAGTGCACATGGATCATACTCCAAGAGAGACCACATGCTGGCCACAGAACAACTCTCAATGAATTCAGAAGGATTGAGATTATAAAAAGTAATTTCTCTGACCACAATGGAATGAAATTGAAAATTACTAAGGGCCAGAGAAACAGATTAGGAACAAGATACGGAAGTTAAACAACACACTCTTAGACTAACAGTGGGTCAAGGAGGAGATCTCAAAGAAATCAGTAACTACCTTGAAACTAATGAATTTGACAACACAACATAACAAAAACAATGGGATGCAGCCAAAGTTGTCCTGAGAGGGAAGTTCATGCCATAAATACATATATTAAAAAAGAAGAAAGAGCTTAAATTGAAGACCTAACTGCACACTAGGAGGAATTGGAAAAACAACAACAAACTAAACCTAAAGGAAGTAGAAAGAAGGAAATAACAAAGATTAGAGCAGAACTAAATGGAATAGAGAATAAGAAAGCACTAGAAAAAATAAACAAAAGCAAAGCAAACACTTAGCTAGAATAACAAAGAAAAAGAGAGAACAGATGCAAATAAAAAAATAAGTAATGAGCAAGGGGATATCACTACTGACCCCAAAGGAATAAAGAGTATCATAAGAGGATACTTTGAAAAATTATATGACAACAAGAATGATAATTTAGAGGAAATGGACAAGTTTCTAGAAACTCACAAACAGCCTACATTGATGAAAGAAGAAATTGATGAACTCAACAGTCCAATTACAAGTAAATAGATAGACTCAGTCATCAAAAACCTCCCAACTAAGAAGAGCCCAGGGCCAGATGGCTTCACAGCTGAATTTTACCAAACATTCCGGAAAGAGATAACACCAATTCTGCTTAAGGTCTTCCAAAAAACAGAAGTAGAAGGAATATTGCATAACTCATTCTACAATGCCAACATAACTCTAATATCAAAACCAAACACAGTTACCATAAGATAGAAAAATTACAGACCAATTTCTCTTATGAACCTAGATGTTAAAATCCTCAACAAAATACTTGCTAATCGCATTCAACGACATATCAAAAGGACTATACACAATGTCCTAATGTGTTTCATCCCGGGTATGCAAGGATGGTTCAATATAAGAAAATAAAATAATGTAATACACCACATAAACAGATTGAAAGAAAAAAGTCACATTGATCATCTCTGTAGCTGCAGAAAGAGCATTAGACAAAATACAGCACTCTTTCCTGATAAAAACACTACAAAAGATAGGAATAGAAAGAAACTTACTGAATATGATAAAGGACATATATGAAAAACCCAAAGCTACCATCTTCTTCAATGGTGAAATCTAAAAGCCTTCCCTCTGAGACCAGGAACCAGAAGGATGCCCACAATTACCACTCTTATTTAATATTGTCTTAGAAGTACTTTCTTGAGCACTGGGGCAAGAAAAATATATGAAAGGCATCCAAATTGGAAAAGAAGAAGTAAAAATGTCATTATGTGCAGATGACATGATCCTATATGTAGAAAGCCCTGAGAAATATACAACAAAGCTTCTAGAACTTATAAAGGAGTTCAGTAATGTCACAGGCTAAAAGATCAATGCTCAAAAATCAGTAGCATTTCTGTACACCAATAATGAGCAATCTGAGGAGGACATCAGAAAAAAATACTATTTACAATAGAAGTTAAAGGAATCAAATACTTAGGAATAAATTTAACTAAAGATGTAAAGGACTTATATACAGAAAACTACACAACACTCTTAAAGGAAATCAAAGAAGGCTTAAATAAATGGAAGAATATTCCCTGTTCATGAATAGGAAGACTAAAGATCATCAAGATGTCTATACTACCTAAACTAATCTAGAGATTTAATGCAATCCCAAAGAAAATCAACAATGTATTTTTTAAGGATCTGGAAAAACTAACTACAAAATACATTGGAAAGTTAAGAGTCCCCGAATTGCCAAAGACATATTGAAAAAGAAAAATGAAGTTGAATGTATCACATTACCTGACTTTAAAACATACTACAAAAATATAGCTCTCAAAACTGCATGTTATTGGCATAAGGATAGACATACTGACCAATGGAATTGAATTGATAATTCTAATATAGATCCTCTCAAATACAGTCATCTGATATTCGACAAGGCCACCAAGCCAGCTCAGTTGGGAGAGAATGGCCTCTTTAACAAGTGGTGCTTGGAGAACTGGATATCCATATTCAAAAAAATAAGAGAGGAATACCATCTCATACGTTATACAAAACTCAACTCAACATGGATCAAAGAGCTAAATATAAGAGCCAAAACCATAAAGACCTTGGAAGATAATGTAGGGAAGCACCTACAGGACCTTGTAATAGGAAATGGTTTCATGAACTTCAAAGCCAAAGCATGAGCAGCGAGAAAAAATAGATAAAGGGGTTCTCCTCAAAATTAAAAAACTTCTGCACCTCAAAGGACATTTTTAAGAAAATAAAAAGTCAGCCTACACATAGGGAGAAAATATTGGGCAACCATATATCTGATAAGAGCCTAATATCCTGCATATATAAAAAAATCCTACACTTTGAAAATAAAAAGACAAACAACCCATTTAAAAAATGGGCAAGTGACCTGAAAAGACACTTCTCCAAGGAAGAAATACAGATTACTAAAAAGCACATGAGAAAATGCTCGACATCGCTAGCTATTAGGGACATGCAAATCAAAACTACATTGTCATACCATCTTACACCAATCAGAATGCCAGCTATTAAAAAAACAGCATAGTATAAGTGTTGGAGAGGATGTGGATTAATAGGTACCTTCATTCACTGCTGGTGGAATTGTGGAATTGTCCAGCCACTGTGGAGGACAGTGTGGCAGTTCCTCAGAAAACTAACAATAAATCCTCCATATGATCCAGCGATTTCCCTGCTGGGTATATACCCAGAAGAATTGAAAGCAAAGACATGAACAGATATAGGTACACCAATGTTCATAGTTGCATTGTTCACAATTGCAAAAAGTTGGAATCAGCCCCAGTGCCCATCAAATGATGAATAAATAAACAAAATGTGGTACATACATACAAAGGAATATGACTCAGTCGTAAGAAGGAATAAAGTGCTAACACATGGAATAACATCGATAAATCTTGAAAACCTTATGTTGAGTGAAGCAAGCCAGGCATTGAAAGATGAACCATATATAACCTCACTGATTTGAATTGAGGAAATTGAGCAGTCTCTGAGAACCATTGTCTGAAAGATAGGTTAAAAATGGAGAGAAAGAGAAGAGAAGAGGAGTTTGTGAGCCATCATGCATATGAGCATAATCTATGATAAAGTGATAGAGTATAGTTGCATATTGAAGGATAGGACAGGTGGGTAGTGATATTACTGGGTTTGGTGGTGCAGGGTTGACAGGTGGGTAGATTAGGAAGGGTGCATTAGAATACCCCGGGTATGGGGGCGGAGAGTTGGGCGGGGGAATAGTTGAACACCGGTTTTGTGGGTATGAGGTGGAAAGGCCAGGAGTGGGAATGCTCTTATGACAATATGACAAGATAGTGTCACTGGTTTAGGGTGTAGGATGGGGAGGCATTGAAGATGGGATGCATCTGGAGTAGGCTTCTAGGGAGTGTGTGAGTGTTCATCCTGTGATAATATGTTGTGTTGGGGAGTGGAGACCCACACGGTTAGTGGGAAGGAGATGGACTCCCATCTTTGGGAGGACCAATTCACTCAGAAACAGACAGGTGTGTGTCTCTTAGGTGCAAGGGTGGATCCTAACAGGAGAGGATAATCAGCATGTCAAGACCTCTTGTTGCTTGTAACTATGAAATTTGTCATCCAATGATTCAAGAAAGGGGAGTGTTATGTGCACCAGGGGTTGGGGAGGAAGGAACAGAAAAGATTAAACAGGGGATATTTAGTGGTCATGGGAAATGTTCTTCATTACCTTACAGTAAAGGACACAGGACATGGTAAACATCAAAAATTATTAAACTGTATCGTCTAAATTGTAAAATCTACTGTAAACTAATGACAATGTTTAGTCGCTATGTTTCACTATCTGTATAACAGTTATAACAATGCTTCCATCTACATAAAAAAGGTTTTAATATGGGGTGAGGAAAGGGGAAGGAGGATGGGTATATGAGAGTCTCTAGTATTATGTGTCTGACTTTGCTGTGACCTAAAACGTCTTTGAAAATGAAATGAAAAATTGAGAGACACTGGGGAGTGGGAGGGGTCAGGTGCCACAGTGTAGACTGGACAACCGATAATGCAGTGATAAAAAGAAAAATGTTTAAATTTTTAAAAATTATTTAATTTATTTTCTCAATTTTTGAATATGCCAATCCTTTAGTTTTATTTTATTTCTAGTGTTTTTTTTTTTAGTTTCCATGTATTTTATCTCTTATATTTAAACATATCTTTATTATTTCATTTTGCTATTAATTGTATTTGGCTATTATATGTGCTTCATCTTCAAGGAAAGTTTGGATCACACAAAGGTTACAGAGAGGGAAGGAGAGGATCATTGGTGGGGGGTGTCTGGGATGGGGGTTTCATGGGAGGAAGTTTACCTGAATTTACATGAAAGATACATAAAATTTTTCAAATAATCATAGGGCTGGTCATGGTCACAGTGTGTAGACAATCACTCAGCAAATAAGGGAATACTGAATTCCCATCCTGGAGAGCACTGCCACATTCTCCAATGGAGCAGAAAGAGTCCCCCAAATGCAGGGGCAGTGTTTGGTAAAGGAGGATGTTCCACTGATGGGTTTCTATTATTGATGACTGGCCTTACGATTCTTTGTTCTTTTAATTGAAACTTAGCCTACAGTTATGGGGTGCCAAAGTGTTGCCACCTGACAGCCTCCTTGTTTCTCAAATGTGGCCTCTCTCTAAGCCAAACTCAGCATATAAATGCATTACCTTCCCCCAGCATGGGACATGACTCCAGGGGATGAGACTCCCTGGCAACAATGGATAAATACCAAGTGACAACTGGCAATACGACTGGAAAAAGTCCTTGAATAAAAGGGGGAAAGGTAAAGACAAATGAGTTCATGTGGCTAAGTGACTTCAAAGAGAGTTGGGAGGTCATCCTAAAGGTAATGCTTATGCACACCGCAGTAGGATCTCATAGAACACAAAAGTGTATATCACCCCACACAGAGGGCCTCATGAGGGCTCTGGAGACATCCAGATCCTATATAAGGGGGGGGTAGCTTCAGAGATTGATGCCTTATCAGTGGGCTCTACTTTGGAATCTGTGCTCCTGAGAGTGACAGAGATGGACTCAAATAAGTCCTCCCTGCACATGGTCCATCAGTCCCTTCTATTCAAACCTATATATGATGCTGGAATTTGTAGGTGTACTTCCAGAGACTGAATCCTCTGGCCTGCCCATGTGCCAGCTATGCCTGGAATCTCAGTGTAGCTGCAACTCCTACACTACAGCTCAATGGACCCACCAAAGTCACCTGGTGAGGAGACAATGATGGACAAAGACCATTCCAGGCAATGGAGAGAGCCTGCAGCTGCAGGCAGAATGATACCATCGACCATATCCATGGGATATAAGATCCCTCTCACTTGGAGGTGGAGTAGACCTCACCATCCCAAACTCCTCAGGATTGTGGGAAGAGCTATGGACTAGAGTGGACTTAATGGTATTCTGTTTTAGACATATTGTGATTCAAGCAATGGAAGAAATTACAACAGTAAGGTGGATCCAGTGGCCACTGGATGCTTTTGGGGCAGGGAAGGTAAAAGCAGTTGTAATACAGGTGCTTTTTCAGGACTTGGAAATTATCCTGAATGACATTACAATGACAGATATAGGCCATTTTCATCAGCATATAACATGCAGAAATGTGTTGGAGAGAGTGTCATCTACAATGTGAACTATGGTCCATGCTTAGTGGCAAAAACCCAGGATATGTATATCCATTGCAGGTGATGTGCCACACTAATGAGAGATGTTTATGTGAGATGTTATGGGATGTGTGGGAGATGGGGAATATGGGAATCCCTGTAATTTTTGTGTAACCTTATATAATTTAAGCATCTTTTAAAATATATTAAAAAATATTAAGAGGTAATTATTGAAAGGAAGCATATGGTAAAGGAACTCAATTGAAAAAAAAAACTAAATTAAGTCATGATTATTTTTAGTTAAACAACAAAAAGATACATTTTAAAGGAAATTTAATTATACTGTTACTAATGACAGTTGTGTATATTTATATCATATGTAGATCCATTTCTTTGTTAAAAAACACTTTTGGGTTTTGTTTTTCTGTGAATACTTTGAGCTGGCCTTCATTTCTGGAGGATAGTTTGGCAGTCAAAGAATTTTTGGATGACAGTTTTTCTCTTTCATTACCTTAAATATATAATACCTATGCCAAATATATATATATATATATATATATACATACACACACATATATATATGATGTATATGACATACATAAACAAAAAAATGATGGCTGATGTAAGAAATTCCTTGAGAGTAAAGCAATGAATGAGAATGGAGTAAAGTCATCAGTCAGGAGTCACAGATTTGCAGAACGGATAAGGAAGTATGACTCATCTATATGATGTCTGCAAGAAACACACCTTAGACTCAGAGATTCAAGGAAGCTGAAAGTGAATGTCTGGAAAGCAATTTTACAAGGAAACAACAACCAAAAAAGGGCAGAAGTAGCTATACTAATATCAGACAACATAGGCTTTAAATGCAAAACTATTGTAAGAGACAAAGATGGACACTATATACTAGTAAAATAGGTAATCTTTCAAGAAGAAAGAATAATCATAAACATTTATGCACATAATCAGGGCGCTTCAAAATACATGAGACAAACACTACTTCCAAAAAATAGAAGTAGAAAGAACATCACCTAAATCATTCTATTATGCCAACATTACCCTAATACCAAAGCCAAACAATGATGCCACAAGAAAGTAAAATTACAGACCAATATCTCTGATGAACTTAGATGTTAAGATCCTCATCAAAATACTTGCTAATCATATTCAACAACATATCTAACAAATTATACACCTTGACCAAGAGGGTTTCATCCTGAGTATGCAAGGATTGTCCAACATAAGAAAATCAATCAATGAAATACACCACATAAACATAATGAAAGAAAAAAATCACATGATCATCTCTATAGATGCAGAAAACACATTCGACAAAAGACAGAACTCTTTCCTGATAAAAGCACTGCAAAAGATAGGAATAGAAGGAAACTTTCAGAACATGATAAAGTGTATATATGAAAAACCCAAAGCTAACATCATCTTCAATGGTGAAATCCTAAAACTTTCCTCTAAGATATAGAACATGACAACGATGCCCACTATCACCACACCTATTTAACCTTGTCTCAGAAGCACTTGCTTGAACACAGTGGCAAGAGAAAGATATAAAATACATCCAAATTGGAAAGGAAGCAGTAAAAATTTCACTATTTGCAGAAGGCATGATCCTACACATAGAAAGTCCTGAGAAATCTAAAACAAACCTTCTAGAACATATAAAGGAGCTCAATAAAGCCACTGGGTATAAGATCAATGCTCAAAAATCAGTAACATTTCTGTACATCAATAATGATCAATCTATGGAGGAAATCAAGAAAAAAATACCATTTACAATAGTAACTTAAAGTATCAAATACCTAGGAATAAATTTAACTAAATTGTAAAGGAGTTATATACAGAAAACTACACAACACTGTTAAAGGAAATCAAAGACTTAAATAAATGGAAGTATGTATATTCCCTGTTCATGGATAGGAAGACTAAACATCATCAAGTAGTCTATCCTACCCAACATAATCTACAGATTTAATGCAATCCCAATAAAAATCAACACTGTATATTTTAATGAATTGGAAAAACTAACTACAAAATTTATTTGGAAGGGTAAGATGCCCCAAATCGCCAAAGACATTTTGAAAAAGAAAAATGAAGTTGGAGGTATCACACTACCTGACTTTAAAACATATACAAAACTACAGTGGTCAAAACTGCATGGTATTGACAAAAGGATAGACATACTGACCAATGGAACCGAATTGAGAGCTCCTACATAAATCCTCACATATACAATCATCTGATATTCGACAAGGCCACCAAGCCCACTCAGTTGGGTGGGAATGGCTTCTTCAACAAATCATGCTTGGAGAACTGGATATCCATATCCAAAAGAATGAGAGAGGAATGCCAACTCACACCTTATACAAAATTCAACTCCAGATGGATCAAATATCTAAATATAAGAGCCAAGACTATAAAGGCTTTGGAAGTTAATGTAGGGAAGCATTGACAGGACCTTGTAATAAGACATGGTTTCATGAACTTCACCCCCAAAACAAGAGCAACAAAAGAAAAAATAGATAAATGGGATCTCCTCAAAATTAAAAACTTCTGCACATCAAATGACATTATCAAGAATGTAAAAAGGCAGACTACCCAATGAGAGAAAATATTTGGCAACCATATATCTGATAGAGGCCTAAATCCTGCATATATAAAGAAATCCTACACCTCAGAAATAAAAAGACAAACAACCCATTTAAAAAATGGGCAACTGACCTGAAATGACACTTCTCCAAGGAGGAAATATAAATGGCTAAAAAGCACATGAAAAGATGCTTGACATCACTAGCTATTAGGGAAATGCAAATCAAAACTACAATGAGATACCATCTTACTCCGATTAGAATGGTGGCTATTAAAAAAAAAAAAAACAGACTGTAAGTACTGAAGAGGATGTGGAGGAATGGGAACCTTTATCCACTGCTGGGGGTAATGTAGAATGGCCCAGTCATTGTGGAGGACAGTTT
>JAQZBX010026380.1:0-28950 GCA_029593785.1 Cabassous unicinctus | reverse complement strand
AAAAAAAAAAAAAAACACAGTAAAATAATACTGGGGTTATAATTATCATATGTTTACCTTTCTAGAAATATTTATTATTCCCTTATGTTGCTTCAGTCCATGACCTACTATTCTTTCCTTTCAATCAGAAGAACTTCTTGTGGCATTGCTTGTAGGGCAGGTCTAGTGTTGATTATTTTTTTCAGCTTTAGATTATCTGTGACTGTCTTAATCTTTACCTCATTTTTAAGACAGTCTTGCCGGATATAATATTCATCATTGATACATTTTTTTTCAGCACTTAAATTTTTCATCTGACTGCATTCTTGCCTTCATGGTTTCTCGTGAGAAATCAGTACTCAGTTTTATAGGGGTTTCCTTATAAATGCACCATAGGATGCACATAAGGGTTACTCTGCTCTCTGCAAAACAGACAGGGACCCATAATAAGATTTCATGTGGTTTCCACACTCTGCCAGAGAGGAGTTGAGGGCAAGTCCAGGTTTCTATAGTAGATTGAGTTTGTTCTTTCGTGGTTCAGCTCTCACCCAGTTAATGCAATCATTTAACTGTTTTCTAGATATTTGAGTAAGATGTTTTTGCCCTTTTTGGTAGTTTGTCAAAGACTCTGTGGGAGAAGAGAACCTGAAGTGTCCTATGTTGGCATCCTTGTTGCCTAGAAGCAGTGATAATAATATTAATAGCACTAAAATAATTTAAGGTTGAAAATTTTATCCCCTAGAGAAAACACTAGCAATATAATGCAATGAAGTATGGTTAAAAATATCTAACAGTAAGTATACAATTTTACATTAAACACTATATTAACCAAAAAGATACTAGGAGAGATGAATCAGAATTTCAAAACTATATGTCATTATATGAAAATAGTATGTAAATAATGACTTAAATGCAAGTGACTTAACACTCCAATTAAAAGGCCTAGGAATTGATTCTATTAAAAAGTAAGACCCAAATATATGATGTCTGTAAGAAATAGGATAACAGTAAAGAATGTAAAAATGTATACCTGCCAATAGCATATAAATACAATTGTGTAATGTAGTACTATTAGAAAAAAAATAGACATGTTTATTCCAGAGATATGAAGGAGAGTATAAAGTAATAATGGAGCTTATTTTTCAGAAAATTATAAAATTCCTTAACAAATCTGCCAAAAACATAAAGGAAAATTGACAGAAGTGAAAGGAGAAATAGAATAAAAATAATAATAATAATAATTGTAAGGGATAAAGTTCTAATTTTGTTGAAATGCAGGACAGAGGTGTCATGTTTCATTTGGTTTGTTACTCCTGCCCAAACTATTTTACTATTAGAGATAACATATTTTAATCTTGATGCCAAAAAAGTGGATTTTTTCTTCCTGGTGCACTCAAACATCACTTCCTGATGTACTGGGTTTTCACAGAGAGAAGAGTTTATTTGTTTGAATTAACAAAGGAGTACAGTGGCTTAATGGCCCAAAACTACCCCCAGGAACTGTGTTAATTTTGGTATTTATAACATCAGGATGCTAAGGAATAACTGGTGTGGATTTGGCACAGATTTCTTCATTAATAAACGTTAAGTGGTTGAACAGGATGGGATCTATAACAAATTCGGCAGAGTCAGAAGATATGGGAAAGGATTATATAGAACAAAGTTCAGTAACAAGATTCTTCTTATGGATATTAAAAAGAGGAGAGTGGAGTGGTTACCAGTACAATAGTAAGCATAACCAAGTGTGAGGCTAAATCTAGAGTAATGAGAAACAGGTGTGAGACCTATTTAGAACGCCCATCACAATAGCAGGTCCAGGCTAAGCCACTTTAAGCAATTTCACACATTATCCTTTGGCTATTTAAAAATGTAAAGGTATCTAAATAATAATTTTGTAAACACAATCACTTGTTAATTCTTAGCCCTTGGTTACCATCGCACCCATAAAGATGCAGCAAAAAAAGATTAACCAGAAAAAGTTATGCAAATTATTCTTTCTTTGCTTATTAATTATATTATTTGAATGTACACTAACGATTATAAAAATGTATTTCACTGCTTGGAAGAAAAATACATTCCTGGAAATTGTGCAAAGAGTAAGCAGATCCTGTTGAGATGGCATTCTTATAGATAATCTCCATTAATCTCTCCTTTGTTTTAAACCCCAAGGTCACATATTTTGAAATAAATTAATGCTCTCTTTTAATAACCAAAGAAATTTTTTCAGTGTCATTGAATTTTTGAATTGAAGAATTGTACTTTCAAATGTTCGTTAATTATATATTATTTTGTAATACGTTGATCCATACCATGAAATTCTCTCTGAAATTTTGCAGTGTAAAAACTTTTTCTAGTATGAGTTGCTTCCAAAGAAAATCAAGAAAATCGTTATGTTTATTGTTAATTAATGAAACAATAAGAAGAATGTATTTCACTTAGTTATATATAGAGAAGGTAAGCTTTAAGCCATGAAATTAATTATAAAATATTTACTCATCTTAGCACTAATTTTTACTTTCTTCTCTCATTTTTCTTATATAATAGAAGCCAATTCACTAAAATATTGAAACCAGTTGCCCAAACATTGTTGTGTCCAACTACAGCAATGTATCTGGTATGTAGGTGAGAGTCTCCAACCTGCATGGAAACTTCACCATGTTTTCCTTGTGATGCTCCAGAAATGCCCATTCATCAGTTGGTGCATAAGCCTAGAAAGAAGTTTTTATGCTGCCTCAGTCAATGCAAAATATATTAAACTATAGGTTTAACAAAAGTCTACTATAACTTATGTCAAGGTGCTTTATAAGTATGTAATAATAAAAGCAAGATTTTGCTGAAAATACAGTGTGAAAATAATTACTCATAAGCATACATATAAATAACTATTATATGCACTAAGGAAAATATTTGGAAAAAAATACATCTAAAGATTGGCATTTATGAATAATTTACAATTTCCTCATTGTATTTTGGTGTGTTTGTAATTTTTCTTCATGTAAATGATTATTCCCATGATATTGTCACATTTTAAGTATAAAAATGTTTCATTGTAAAAAGTGTGCTTTATCATTATTTGTGGTTAACATTTTGGCTTTTCAGCTGCAGATTAACTTAAATATTTTTCTAGAAATACCTTCTCTGTTACCCAGTCATAAATTATACCATCAGAAAGAAAGCAAAAATAAGATGCTTAAAATTATTTGGTTTCTATGAGGAATGCAATTCTCTGTTATAAACCTAATATTAGATGCATTACTCCTTGAACTTTTATCCTTGGCATCATGCCAGACTATCTTCTTTGGAAATAGGTCCCAGAGATGACCAAAAGTTGCATTATCAGCAATCCTCAATATAAGATGTGCCATGGCATTACTAGGGTGAAAGGCAAGAGATACTCTGCTCTGCTTATGTTCACAGTAGCTCCCTGGTATACTTGTGAGACACAACTTCTTGGTTAAGTTTCTATTTGACAGGGTTGCAGAAAAATTTTAGGTGATTTATTTTACCTCAGAATTAACTAAAAATGCATGCAAAGAAAATTAAAAATAATTTATCTCAAAGAAGACAAATACTGTAGAAATTTCAGTTTCCTTAAATGGTTTACATATTTTATTTGTGAGAAAAATTTGAGTTAGATGAGTTTCTAGAAAGATAATGCTGAAAGAAGTATTGAATCAAATTTGGCTCATGGTAAGCATTATTCTCAAAAGTAAGGTGTTTTAATTTGTTTCCAAAAAAGGGAATATTATTAGAAGAGTATGCATATACATACACACACACACACATATATATATATCATTTTGACCTTATTTAAGTAATATCAGGATTTGAAAAAATGGAAAAATAGATTTGATGGTACCAGAGTAATCAAGCAATGAACATTTACTGAAAACATAATTATGAAAAAAATTTGAATTTAAATAATGACTTAAAATCATATCTTCTGAAAATTAATAGTAATGTGTGGTAAAAATAATAATATTAATAAAAATATTAATAAACTCCAGTAAAGTAGCCTGTTATTAATTTCTGATCTGTCATTTGTATTAAAAATATTAGATAAAAAAGTACAGTAATTTATGCCCTAGAACTATCATTGTTTATTATATATCTAGCACTTCTTTCCTGTTTTCTGAATTTAATTATAATTTGAAATATAGTGGTATGAGTATGATCTCTGGACTCAATAAATCTTGCTGGAATCACAAAATCAATCAAATTTACTGGGTGTGAGTCTGGGTAATTTATATAATTTTCTGCACCGTATTTACCATCTGAAAATGTGTACAATAGTAACAAATATGGTATAATATTTACAACTGCTTAAATTTATTAATAAATTATTTATAATAGTTTCAATTTCATTCTAGTTATGCAATATATAACTTTCTATTATATAATATCCAAATTTATATTTCATAGTAAAATTCAGATTTTTTCAGTCACTATTTTCAAACTAGCCTTTATTATGTATTTCTATTACTATTAAACTAATTTTTAAAAGTATCAGCTCATTCATAGAATCAAAAATATTTTGAAGTCATTTATGGAATGAACACCATTGATTTCTCAACAGTTTACAACACTTGAACGCTATGGGAAGTACGAATGAAACAGATGTGCCTGACATCATCCTTCTGGGATTGACAGACTCTGAAGAGATTCCACGGGTCCTGTTTATGAATGTTCTCCTGATATACCTGATTACTGCACTGGGGAATATAGGGATGATACTGATAATGCAACTGGATCCCCAGCTTCACACTCCCATGTACTTTTTCCTCAGTCACCTGTCATTCCTGTACCTCAGTTACTCAATGGTCATCACATCTAAAACCTTAGAGAACTTACTGAATTCCAAGAAAAATATTTCATTCACAGGCTATTTCACCCAGACGTATTTTTTTTGTGTTCTTGGGAGCCACTGAATATTCCCTTCTCTCTTCAATATCCTATGACCGCTATGTAGCTATCTGCAGCTCTCTTCACTACCCAAATATGTGCACCAGAGTCTACCATGTCCTCATCACTGGGTCCTAGGTGATTGGATTTATTGACTCCTTGACCAATGCTCTTTGTATTAGCAGTTTGCATTTCTGTAATTCCAATGTAATCTATCACTTTGTCTGTGACTTAACCTCAATTTTATCCCTTTCCTGCACTGACATTCATGGCACTGAAATCATGATATTCATTCTCGCTGGCTCTACCATAACTTTGTCTCTTATCACAATCATTGGTTCCTACGCGGCCGTTCTTTCCACTATCCTGAAAATTATTACCACTTCAGGAAAGCAAAAAGCCTTCTCTACTTGTGCCTCCCACCTCCTGGGAGTCACCATCTATTATGGCACTACAATTTTTACTTATTTCAAACCAAGTGAGTCCTATCCCTTGGGAAAGGATCAAGTAGCCTCTGTGTTTTATACCATGGTGATCCCCATGCTGAATCCACTTATTTATAGTCTTTGGAAAAAAGAAGTGAAAAATGCTCTCATAAAAGTCATGCAGAAGAGAGAGGGCTCCAGGTAATTGAAATGTCAGTGATGCTGAACGTTTAAGGACATTTTCTTTCTTTCTTATTTTGTTATTTACTTAGTCTCTCACTAAAAAATATAATATTTAACTCATTTGCATTTCTTTTTTAGCCTTCATCTAATTGAACATACATGGTCTGTGACATTTCTAAGAATATGGTTTCAGAAACATACAGATTGTATCATAGAAATGCAATCAAATTTTATGTTGAGACCAGCTCAACAACAAAGGGTCAGAAAGGAAAGCATCGCAGACCTAAAGAAAAGAAAAACACACAGGTAGAGAAAAGATGGGACCAGGGGAATAACAGTCTCAAGGACTGAGAGCCCAGATTCTGGTTTCACCATTGCATTTATTGGGAGTCTGCAAAAGGAGAAATACAATGCAGGGAACCTGGACTTATCTCTTTGCAACATAGTAAGTTCTTTAGTCCTTGCTGTTCTATCCGCCCAGAACATGCTGCACAAAAACGGAATATTTCTAATCAGCATCAAGGATGCTTTGTTTGCTTCAGGGAAACATTGCAACTTTAAGCCATTTTCTCACAATTTTATTCTATAAATCAAAATGTACGTTCCAATTGCAGGGAATTTTAATATGGAGAGTGATTTCAAAAGTCATTCCATTAATTCTGTAAGAAGAAACACAGCACATTCATAAAGAGTGCTGCTCTGAACTGGATAGTCCAAGGTTCAGATTCTAGATTCGGCAGCCTGTTAGCTGTATATCCCTTAGTAAGTTACTAAACTTAAACCAGCTTTCCTCAGTTGTACATAAAAAATATTTCTAAATCAATTGAGTTATTGTAAACATTAAACCAGACAATGAATGGAAAAAAATTAATGAAACACTAAAAAATTTTGGCAACTATTATCAGAATACTTAACTTCTTGCAAAATTTTGAATACACAATGTCTTTTTATGAAAATATTCATGATTTTTATAAATACTTGTTTTAATCTTATTCATAAGTAAACACCTAAAAAAACAAAAAATAGCACTTCAATATTTTTCTTAAAGCAAAGTAAAATATTGTGGTAGAATTAAGTTATAGAAAAATGTCTGAGAACATTGAAGAAAATTTGGAAAGTATTTTCAAATATTAAAGAATATAGAAATATCCTATTTTTTATAGTTTGTTCAAGTTCTTATAGGCTAATCTTTTATTCATATATGTTCATTATACACAAACACACACATTTGTCACTATTTCTCCTTTTCAGCCTTCAGCTTCTGTTCATCACTATAACCTTTGGTAATTCCTTTGTATTTAATATAAGGAATCACATCTTGCAACACTGTAAGGCTTGAAGTTTTGTAACTTAATCACGTTGAATATCTGCATGAAATAATATGTGTTTTGTGTCTACCTGCTAACATTTGAAAACCCTACCTCTCTGTGATGTGTTAACATCTTCAGTAATTATCATTTCTTTGTTTAATTTGGTAATGATTAAAAAGCTATTTCCTTTCTCTTGATTTCTATAAATTTGTTATGTTCTTTAAAATAAATCATTTATTGAGTTAATTTCTTGGTTCATTTGTTTTTAATTTTTTAATTAAGAAAAGTTGTAAATCTAAGAATTGATGATCAATCCAAATTTTGTGACAATGAATAAATTTTAGTGAGGTAGTTTGTTAAAATCTCTCTTTAAAAATTACTTAATCTGGAGTTGCTGTTTTAATTATCTCTCCTCTTTTACATATATTTAAGAAAAAAAATGTTTTTTCCATTTTCCAAGTATTTATCTTTTATTCAAACTTAAGCAATGACTATTAGATATTTTGTTTGCTTTAAAGTGATTGGTATTACTTTAATATATATTAAGGTTTTCTTTATAGAATTTAATTTGACTTTTTTCCTAAAGAATTATTGAATGATTAAGGTAAAGTTAAACCTTTTTTAGCAGTAAAATGTTTAACAATTTTTCACTTGTTCATCATTTTTCACTAATATAATCAAATACTTAAAGATATGTGTTATTTTATACTATATCCTTAACTGTGAAAGTTTTAAATTATCATACATAATATCTATATAAATTACTATATTTTGATTTATTTTTACTTTGTATTCTTTGTTGTTTATAATCTATATTGTAATTCCTCTTTATTGTGTTTGCAAATAGAGACTCTTAGATCAACATTTAAATTTTTTTATTTTTTTTTTTGAGATACAGGGACCAGGGTTTGAACCCAGGACCTGGTACGTGGGAATCTGAAGCTCAACCACATCAGCTTCCCTGGGATTTCATTTGTTTTGCTTGTTGTTTGTTTTTAAATTTTCAGGAGACATGGGAAACCGAAACCGGGACCTCCCATGTGGGAGGCCGGCACTCAACCCCTTGAGCCACATCTGCTTCCTAATATTTAAAAATATACTTTTTGACTAATATCTTATCTTGTACATGCGTTGTATCTTTTCTTATATTTATAGGAACTTTAGATTTTCTTGTCATTTTAATGAACCCCTGCTGGCCTTGTTTTCATTTCTTACATTTCTATGATTTAGAAAATGAATCCTGTTCATCTTGTTCTACAATTTTTTAGACAATAATAAGTTCAGGGAAAACTTAAGTTTTAATTAAATTCAGACTACCCTATACTCATATATTATATTCTAGAAAACATTTATGCTGTTATTAAATAAATATAATATAGTATATAGTAGACTTTTTGCATTGTCCCTCTTTTTCCCTATTTAAAATAGTACATATCAAATACCATGTTGGATTTGGACTGCAGTATTCTTAAGACAAAATACTCTGCCCCTAGTGATATGTCAAAATTCTATTTATTGTAAAACTTGAACTACTTAAAAAATGATAAACAAAATAAGATCCAGATTAGAGCATGACAAAATATGAACAAATATTCTTGCTTTCAAGTGATTGATTTTATAATGATGTAAAATAGATTATATTTACTGAACACATACTGAGGGCCAGAGAAAATTCAAAGAGTTTTAGAGGTATAATTAACATAATTTATCTTAACAAGATAACTCTCATATTGGTAGTTGCAAGGTCTAAAATTTATTCTCAGGTAATGGAAAGCCATTCTGCTACTTGTTCAGGCAAAAACCTAATAGACATCCTGGAGTTTTCTCTATGTGAAATTCTTCACATCCAGTCCATCAGCAAACCATATTGATTCTATCCACAGAATTTATTCAGTGTGTGATTTTTTTTCAACACTTCCACTGCTGGCACCTTGGCACAAACGACAATCATCTAATTCTTTAAGTTATTGATGCAACCTTCTAGATTGCCTCTGTTTCTGTCTTATTTGCCTTCAGTCTATCTCAATATCGGAGCCAGAGTGTTACTGTTAAGATGAAAGTTGAAGCATATCTCTTTCCTTCACAAAACTTACAAGACTTCCTAGCACACTATGAGTAAAATGTAAAATTGTACTGGAGCCTCCAGTGCCCTTACATCTATTATCTCATCCTTAATCATTCCATCTGTCATGCTCACTATGGAGTGGGCATAGTGACCACCTTGAGCTTCCCTATACACATTTGTCATGATGTTGCCTGCACTTTATCTATTTCTCTTCTTCCTGAAATTTCCTTCATCCAGATAACAGCATGGATCTTTTCTCATTCTCTTCCTCATAAGACCATCCCTTTCTACCCTATTTAAAACCGCACCTTCCCCCATACTTTGTCCATGCTCCATCGTTTTTCCATAGAAGTCACCTCATCTAATAGTAAATATACTTTGCTTAAGACTTTTGTTTCCTCTCTGTTTTCCTCTACAATGAAAGCCCTAGGAGCATGGGATTTTTTACGTATTTTGTCCAATGCTGCCTCCCCATGAACTAGAAAAATGCTTCTACAAATGTATTTGAATGGCTGGATTCTACAAGTGATGAAACTGAAGCACAGAGAGATTACAGAACTTTTTCATGGTCAGTCAACAGGTTAACAGAGAAACTCACATTTGATTGCATACAGAGTAACTTTAGAGTCACATTCTTCATCAACACAATATGATATGACTGTTTTTCTTCAAAAAGGAAAAATACATGGCATAAGGGAACGTGTGGTTTCTAATTAAGAGGGTTTTAGAAAGAACCTATGATAAGATTTAGGCTTTCTGTGAGTAACTTGCATAAGGGTATAATGAAGCAAGGGGTTGCTATTCAGTTTGTTGCTGTTAGGAAGCACGACCAATCTATGACTGAGTATCTAAGTAAATTTTATCTATCTTTGGTTAGACTACAATATGAATAAAGCTATGGTTGGTAAAGTAATTGCAGTTCCCCATTTAGTATGAGAAGAGGAGGAGAATATTTAATATTGTTTAGGGTGCACAATAACCTTGTCTGAACATCTCCCACCTTGTCTCAATCTTTTTCTTGAACACTTAGTAAAGACTTGCAGATAATGAGAATGAATGCAGACCCTTTGTTTCTAGGGCTCACTGTGCTTCCCAACTAGCACTCTATCCCACACTTGGCTTTAACAATTCTACAAAATTTATCTGCATTCTTCCTATCTATTTGTAGAATAGGCACATCATTCTCCCACAATCTGTCAAAGGAGAAACTGTTTGTCACATCTCCACTTTCATGGTCATGCTCCTCCTTGGTATTCCTATTTCCTGGATGTTTCCAACCTCATCTATCTGGTGGACTCATGAAAAGTTATGATACTTTAGAAGATCTGCTTTTTAAAAATTGTCTAAGTTTAGGAAATATTCTTTGCAAGTTTATACATAATAAGTAGAATCAGAATTTCTATATTTCCTTTTGAATGTTATTTACTTCTCTGTTTTCTTATATCTCTTTTCAGGATAACCCCACACTTGCCAGTAAAATATCATTCTGAGGTTCTATTCTGCATCTTTTAAATGTAAAGGAATCTCAAATCTTCTTTGATTTTACTTATTTCATGACTTTACTTTTTTTCTCCCTTGCTTTTTTAAAAAATATTAAAAAGATATTTAGATTACATAAAAGTTACATTTTAAAAAAACAGGGAATTTGTATATGCCCTGCTCCCCACATCTCATATATTTTCCCACATTAATAACATCCTTCATTAGTGTGGTACATTCATTGCAATTGATGAACACATTTTGCATTGCCACTAACCATGGATTATACCTTACATTGTAGTGTAGACTCTCTCACACACAATTTTGTAGGTTATGGCAAAATATATAATGGCCTATATCTGTTGTTGCAATGTCATTCAACAAGTCCCAAAAATGCACCCGTATTACACCTTTTTTTCCTTCTCCCTGCCCTCAGAACCTCCATTTGCCACAGCCTGCACATCAATGATGTAATTCCTTCCATTGGTAGAATCACAATAAATCTATAGTAGAATACCCATAAGTCTATTTTAGACAAGAGGTCATTCCCCAATCCTTGTGAATCTGGGATGGTGATGCCCACTCTACCTTTAATTGAGAGGGGCCTTCAATCCCACATGGCTGTAGACTTTCTCAGTTCCTTGGTATGTTAGTTGTCCATCATCTCCTCCTGGTAAGTGTCTTGGGTGAGTCCAATGAACTGGAGAGAAAGTGTTGCAAATCTGTTACAATTCAGGGCCCAGCTGACAAATTGACAGCCCAAAAATTTAAGTCTCTTGGACTTACACTTACCAGCTCTAGTACTAATTATGACTTTATATAGTAGGGAGAGTAGAGCCATGTGTAGGGAAACCTCAACTGGGTCCAACACTGTCACACTGGGGAGCATAAATTCAAATGTAAGGCCAGGCCTCAAACTACAGTGCTATCGGCCTTGACTACAGTGTCTGGATGTTGCCAGATCACTCAGGAGCCCTGATATTTGGGGTAGTATCTACTTTGGCTGTCAATGAGATCCTGCTGAGATGTGTATGAGTGTAACCTCTGGAGTGACCTCCTGATTCACTTTGAAGTCTCTTAGCCATATACTCATTTGTCTTTACCTTTTCCCCTTTTTGGTCAAGGTGTTTTTCCAGTTGCATTGCAAGTTGCTCCTTGGTGCTCAGGCTCATCCCTGAAAGTCATGTCCCATGCTGAGGGAAGTTGTTGCATTTAAATGATGAGTTCAGCTTAGAATGAGGCCACATTTCAGCAACAAGGAGGCTTTCAGGAGATAACTCTTAGGCAGCCTATAATACTAGGCTAAATTTCAATTTCAAGAGTAATGGTCCATAAGCACAGTCAACAATATCAAGGGCCCATCAATGGACCATCCTCCTTCACTGCTCATTGCCACTGTACTTGGGGGATTCATGCTGCTCCATTAGAGAATGTGGCAAAGCTTCCCAGGATGGGAATTTGATATTCTCTCAGTTATTATGTCAATCTCCATCCACTGTGACAATGCCCCATGGACATTTGAACACATTTAGATGGCCTATATGTATACCCAGGTGAACTTCTTCCCATAAACCCCCATCATTGTCACCCCACACCAATGATCCTCCCCTGCTACAGTTGTAAACCTTCTGTGATCCAAAACTTCTTCAAAATTGAAGCCAGTACAATAGCCAAATACAATTAATAAGAAAATGAAATAATGATAGCTTTAAAAATAAAGTACAAAAAATAAATAAATAAATACAAAGTGGGGATAATTTAAAAAAGGAAAAATATGTAAATTTTTTTAACATTTTGGCTTTCATCACTGTAAGATCTCTTGTCCTATATGTACAGTGAATTTTTCTTCCATTTATTCCCCCATTGCCTTTCTTTTTGACTTTAGTTTTCAAAAAAGTTTTAGGTTACAGAAAAGTTACGTAGAGAATATAGGGAACTCCCATATACCCAACACCTTTTCCCTTTTCCCCCTTCTCCTATTAATAACATTTTATATGTGGAAGGTACATTTGTTACAACTGATGTACAAATATTGAAACATAGCTACTAATCATGATCAATGGTTTACATTATTGTTTACATTTTGAACCATACACTATTATAAATTTTGATGAAATTCAACTTAGACTGTATCCATCACTGCAAGATGGTATAGAACCCCAAAAGGCCCTCTGTTCCATCTCTTCTATTCTTCCCTCCCCCTCTCCTTAGGACCCACAGTAACCACTAGGCTTCACTTCTTGAAAGACAAGATTCATAGTTACTTACAAGAACACTAAGGACTAACACACTTGTCTGTCCTCCCCTATCAGGCACCACCCATGCTCTTGAGACAATTCCACCCCTCTATTTGAGATCATAGTGGGCCTCCTCAGGATGGGAGTCCAACAACTTCTAGCTCATTATGTGGTTCTCCACCCACTGATATAACACACTATGACAAGATGAACACTCACACACTCGCTAGAAGCCTACCTCAGGTGCACCTTGTCCTGAATGTCCCTCATACCCATCACCCTAATCCAGTAACCCTCCCTTGCCATATTGCCAATAGAGCATTCCCAAAGTTGTAGTTTCAGCCACATACCCACCAATCTGTAGTGTTCACCTGCTCCCTCCTCCCAACTTCCCCCCATAATGCCCATATGGGCAAAACTATGATAAGGTGGAAGTGTGTAGTTGAGCAGTGGAGGGACATGACAAAGTTGCAGTGATACTATTGGGTTAGGCAGTGAGGTTTGTCTATGTTTCATGCTTTTACTTTTACAACCCTCTTCCTGTCTCTTTCCCTTTCCATCATTACCCCTTTTACTCCTCCCCTTCTTCTTTCCTGTTGCCATCCCCCTCCAAATCCTTCTGCTCTTTCTCTTCCTCCTCCTCCTTCTCCTCTGCTTCTCCTTCCTTCTCCTTCACTTCTCCTTCTCCTACTCCTCCATCTCCATCTCCTCTTCTTCTCCTTCTCCTTCTCCTTCTCCTCCTCCTTCTTCCGCTACTACTAATGATTGTACTTCTCCTTCTTTTAATGTCTCTTGTTTATTGATGTCAAGGCCAAAACCACAAATTCTTTACATATCATCCAATTGAGTGATTTGTCAAATGTAGTGGAAACCAATTTTTCAATATTTTTTTCACACTTTTCTTTCAGTCTGTTTTTTCTACCACTGACAAGATGTAGACCTTTGGTACTTCACATAGTATCTTCTGGTGTTCCTATTATGCAGTAGGAAAAGTAAAAAAAGCAATCAGTTATTTCATTCTATGTATTAAAGTGCTTAAAGCAGTGATTCTGTATAAGGAAGTTTAGATTTTTATCTTGTTGTTACTCTTAAGAGCTATGTGGATTTAAGTACATTCCTTAAAGCTTATGTACTTGTTTTTGTTCATCTGTCATCATAGGTAACAATGGAACTCTCTCTTAGAGTTGTCATGAGGATAAATGACCTAGTGTATCTAATGCATTTATGCATTGTACATATACAATAATAAATTTCTCGTAAGTGCTAAGATTGCTAATAACCAGTATTCATTCATTGACCCACCATTCATTCAAAAATATTTTCTGAGTAAAATATTTTCAAGGTCTTATATTATGTCCTCGGGATTACTATTTTGTGGAAAAAACAGACATGATTCCTGTTTTATGCAAAGTACAGGGTCAGTGCTATAGTAGAGCTCATAGAAATCATATATTCAGAAGAAATATAAAATGGCAACGTTGCTAATTCATGTGAAAGAGGGGATCCATGGGGACAGGGACATCAATGTTTTCTTTCTTGACATAAGATCATTGAATTGACACATGAACAGTGAAAAGTTATCAGTATGAGAATTAAATATACCATTATTCTAGATTGACATATAAGTGAGAAAATCATAGGATTTAATTTATCTTAATATTTGTTTTTTACTTTTAGAAGAAAAGGACCAAAATGTGGAATTTCATCCATGATAACTTGACATCTATTTTTGTCTTATTTGTTGGATGATTTATTGGCTTTATATTTTTAAGCATAACTGAGTGCATCATTGCTCCTAGTGCTCACCTCTTCCTTTCCTATAGAGACATTATTTTTGTTAATTTGAAAGAGCATCTGAAATAACATACCAAGGAAACATCTTGATTGAAGGTTTACTTTAACAGTTTGAAACCCTGATTTGTATTGAAGAAGTCTTATAAATGATACTATGTACAACAAATATTTTAATTCTTGTAAATGATGAATAATTAGATATACTTTTGAAGTGTTTTTTCCTTTATTCCAGAAAAATCATCTAAAAGATTACAAAAAATAAAATAAATTTTAATAAGCTGTAGTATCAAGTAGTTTAAAATTTTTCTAAGACAACTTATTGTTCACATTATAATCACTGTAGTGTCTCTATTTTTGCATATTTAAACCACATTCTGCAATCAAATATGAGCTTATTCCAATAGGGATGCATGAGTTCCCTTTACATAATTGAGTAGAAACTGAGGTCTTGAATATTACTGGATTGATCACAATACCACACTTCAGAAGTAATACTTTGATTACTTAATTCTGATGCAATAATCTAGCAGACACAAAGGATAAGCATCTCTGCTGGCAAAAGATTTAATTTCATTAAAAGAAAAACAAATTTCCACTTAAAATATCTCTTAAAATAATCAAATCTTAGAAGAAAAATAAACAAAGCAGAATAAATGTTTAATTATATTTTTATTTGCTTTTCAAGAGTCTTAATTACACACTGAATAAATATTACTATATCATATCAATATATTTTTGGGAGCTTGAGAATGGCTCTAATCAATTTCTGTGATTGGCAAGTTGAAAGGTAAAAATGGGGGAAAAAATTCTATGATGTTGATCCAAACAGTTCAAAAGTCATGGTTAGAGGATGGATCTAAGAGTATAAGTGTCCATGGAATAAGAAAAGAACACTTGGTAGGTCCTCCACAGGGGTTCCATAAGGAGAACTAACTTCAAATTAAAGCTGAGGATTTAACTATAAACAATGTAAGGTCATATAAGTCCTCAAAACCAGAAGACAAGGGCTCTAATATTGTCACTGAAAATCAAATTTTACAAAGACTAAGAAAAGCAATATGTTTATCAAAGAATATTTAATATGGGTTACTTTGAATATAGTCATAGGCATACAGTTGATGAAATTTTTCTGTATTTCTAAAATGCTGCATTGGAGGAACAATTAATGTTTTCATTGGAAATATTCTGGGTTATGAACATAGTATTAACTAAGAACTAGATTTCATTCCCTAACTATTGTCCACAGAGATATGGCTTGACCCCCAAAATGTTTTTCAGTTTTACTCAATGCTAAAAATGCACTTTATGAACCAATTATGAACCAATTTTTTCATTGCCTTTTTAACATCTTTGTTCCTCACACTATAGGTGACAGGATTGAACATTGGAATCACAATAGTATTAAATATAGACACTATCATATCGTGGTCCAAAGAATAGCTGGAACTTGGCCTCACTTACATGAAGAAGATTGTCGCATGAAAAATTGATACTCCAGTTAGGTGAAAGTCACAAGTGGAAAAGACTTTTTGCCTCTCTTCAGCAGAACGCATCCTCAATGGCCAGCAAAGTGAAAGCATAGGAGATGAAGACAATCAGTATACTAGATTTCTCAATAAAGCCCAAAAAGTAGAAGAGCAGAAGCTGGTTGGTGTGAGTGTCAGAATAAGAAATGGCGAGGAGGGCAGACATGTCACAAAAGACATGTCTAATTTCATTGGATGTCTGAATAAAAGGCTAAAAGTGGACACTGTGTGTAACATAGCATGTAAAATACCACCAACATAGGAAGATATGATGAGTGGAATGAATACATCAGTGGGTTGTAGATTGCTACATAACAGTCATAAGCCATTGCAGCCAAGAGAAAGCACTCTGTAGTCCTAAAAGTAACAACAACAACAAAAATTTGTGTTGCACATCCAATAAATGAAATGACTTTATTCTCTACCAAGAAATTGACTAACATCTTGGGAGTGACAACTGAAGAATAGCAGGTATCCAACAATTCTAACATATGCAGAAAATAGTACACGGGATTGTGGAGATGGGAATCCCCAATGACCAATACAGCCAGTTCCAAATTTTCAATCCGAGTAGAGATACATTTCCAGAAGTAATAAAAACAGGGAGTGTTTCAACTCAATATTATATGTGAAGCCCATTAATATAAACATGGTAACTTCAGCCACATTGTTCAAATTAATACTGTATAACTCCAAATATGAAAACACACCTGACATATCCATTTATATTTTTGGTGCTCAAGGCAATGTCCCATAAAAATAGAGTACACCCAATAGAGTCATCATGTTTGTTCTTTGGAAGGGCATAATGATGTCTTAGCCATTGATGAGTTAGGAAATGATAAAGATGTAGGGTCCAGCTAGATGCAGTTGTCTGTGTAAAATAAAGAAATTGTTTCATTAGATTTTTGCTATATAACACATGTAAAAACAAGAAACTGACATTTTAAAAGTTTTGTTTTCCAGTCAAATTTATGTTAAATTTTCTACTCTTTTCATATTGCATCATGTTAATATTGACAAAGAGGTATGAATACTGTTATTTTTACATCTAAAAGTTTTATATTGGAATGTAGACACCTGAACACTGACCTAAATTTGCAATTATGTGCATGAAATGAGTTTTTTTAAATGGTCATAATTTAAAAATGGAAGCAACCATATTCATATCACAAGATTTTATTAAATTAAATGACTAGCAATATGAAAATTATTTCATGTTAAAATGTTTCCAAAAGACTTAAAATGGGGTAAGTTAGACTTACATTTCAACTTGTCTGACTGGGCTTTCTTTTCACACCCATTTTGTGCCCGTTCCTGACAAGAATCCCATTCCAGTAGTCTTTCAGGAGCAGCGATGCAAGAACAGCAGCTGGTGACCTGGATGTAGATGCACCTTATGTGCCATTGAGAAGAGTACAGTATTTTATTTTTCAGTTCATGATGTTGAAACACATATCAATAAATTGACCATTTTTGACCTTTGCAGCTTGTTGTAGCGTTACTATAGTTGTTCAAATTTTAACTTACTGACAATATACACAGGTTTTCAATTCATTTACTCACTATCCCTGCAATGTCCTTGGGTGGGTTTTTGAGGCATTTCTGTCAAGAAGAAGTCATGGCCACTTAATTAAAAAACTATAGTTGCTTATGTAGACTTGAAAATAACTATGAGTTAAATATCACCTGATGATCACTAATAAAACTGTTTATAAGAGCTATTGCTAAAAGAATTAAATCAGAATATTTGCCACAAAGTAGTGCTTGATTTCTGATATTTTTCCTTTTGCTATCAAACTGTTTCTTATTCAGTGAAGTTTAAGAGAGTATAGTGCATGTCAAAAGCAAGACAACTGAAAAAAATATAGTATAATGGCATCTGTGTATGAAAGCCTTAGTGATTGAACACAAATCCAAGAGGTACCATATTTAGTAGTGACATTTCCATGCATAGCATTTGTTTTTGACTTAGCCTGTCATAGACCAAAGTGTTTGAATCATTCTTAATTAATTAGAAGCTGTATTGTTCTGGCTTTAAAGGAGTGAAATATTTGCCATGCATTCGGTCATGCTGCATTCAGTGATCTATAAGGACATATTCATGACATGGAATATGCTAAGATTTTGTCATATTGAGATGTTCATATGCCAAGAGGAAAAACAACAAATCAGTTTAAACTTACTTGAATGAGAAGAAAGCTACATGTCTTTACTTTCCCAGGAGGGCTTTATCACAACTAGACAAAAGATTTTTATAATACTTAGAATAAATTGCATTATAAATGTAGGTCTATATAATGAAAACTGCTCATTTCATCCTTGGAGAATTCTAGGATAAAAATGTAAAAGTAAGCTAAATTCTGATTTCTGAATAAAATATGACAAGTTACCCATATATCATGAAAACTTACATGCAAAGAAATCATATATTATAATTTCTAATTTAGTTTGAATGATAATGAATATATGAATAAACATTTGTTAATATATTGTTTTTCATAGCAAAAAACAACTTCCTA
Organism: Cabassous unicinctus; assembly: GCA_029593785.1. Lineage (NCBI taxonomy): Eukaryota > Metazoa > Chordata > Mammalia > Cingulata > Chlamyphoridae > Cabassous > Cabassous unicinctus. The sequence continues at coordinate 10,528 of JAQZBX010026380.1, read as the reverse complement.
TTGTAAAAATTTCCTCATTCTCTTTCTTTCTACCCCCACATTATCTCCCATTCTCTCTCTCTTTCAGGTGATCTCTATTTATAAAAAGCCATAGAATTCATTAAAAAATATTTGCTGGAGAGTATCAAGGAGAAAACAGGTTTTAGGAAGGTAGAAAAAAGCACTTTGAAAGGAAATAAAATTATGCAAGCAACTTTTGAAAAATGCATCAATGGTTAGTCTACCATAGGAATCCACTAAATCGTACGTCTTGACTAACATACAATGCAGAGCTTTCAAAAATATTTCAATCCTATATTTCACTACCATGTCCGAGAAAAAACAACGATTGTGAAAGTTCAAGGACCTCTAAATTCCTATATTAAATCTCATTTTATCCCCAAATCCAGAAAAAAATATGATGATCTCGAATTTATGTGTACCTAATGGACAGTTGAAAGTTAATAACATCTCCATTTAAAAATTTACTTAATTTTAAAATGCTGTCCTTTGTTTCTAGTGTCCCTATTTTGACTATCTTTTATCAAGAATATTACAGCAAATTTATAATTTACAACTTTATTGAACAAAATATTTAGAAAACCTATTTTTCCCTATGCTCCATGGAAAGCATGCAGTTCAATTGTTAATACAGCTCTAAGTAGATCACCCTAAATCTAATTTTAATATTAAAGTATATTCTCTAGTTTCAGATTTAAGCTTTTACTTTTTAAATTAGTGTATGTAATGGAAAAATCTCCCTTTTACCTGTGTTACTGAACTGCTTACTCAAGAAATGTACCATAAGAATATGCACTTGCATTCTTAACCAGTTTATCAAGCTCTTTTTGAAGTCCACAGGGTGTGCCCCAAGGAGAAAACACACTCTCCTCTAGTACAGAGGAGCGACAAGATGATTTTCTCCCCATATTACACAAGTGAATTTTTGTTCTAACAATGTTCAACTATATGATAACAATTATTATGTGAATGCACTTTGGCCTCTGGTTAAAAAAAGCAAACAAACACAAAAACCTCTCAATGGAAAATTATCTGCTATAGGGTTGGAAAAGAAATCTAATCATATAGTGCATAGTTCTAACTTTATACTTATTAGCTATAAACCGATAAGTTAATAACTTAAAATCCTGAAGTTCAGTTTCCTCTTCCAGGAAATATAACCTGTTTAATTCTCTCAAAATTCCCATATACATGTATGTAATGAAATAATGTGAAAGCATAACCTATGACAGAGTTCATAACAATTTAATAAAAATTATTATTCTTTTATTTAAATTGTCAAGTGATATTCTTCTAAGAGTTATGAGAGATAGTTTAAGCTAAATGAGAATTTCAAAGAGTAGATACGATACAAATATTATAAACTATGGATAGAAAATATTGACATTAGAGGTGGTGCAGTACACAGATAAACAAAAGGGTCTGTGTACAAGAACTTTAGAATGCTAGAGTTCCATTGACTAGTACTATATTTCTATTTTTGTAAACTAGTTTATTTGTTAATAAGAAGAAATCAGAAAAATTTTGAAAATTATGTTAATTTTGGATTCCATACCGAGAAATTCTACCTTCAATATGTAATATTGGCTATGTAATCTAAATTAAAATGAAGAAATATATACATAAATATATATACACATATATACATAAACACACAGAATGTGGCTATGCAATGCAACAGGGAGAAATATATTTATTAATTAAATGCAATTCAAAATTAGCCTATAGTTTCAATGCAACCTTAATTAAAATTTAGGACGCATTTTGGTAGAAATTAAGAAAGTGATTCTAAAATTTAGATGAAAAACCTAATAACTAAGGTAGTCAGAAAAATAATTGAAAAAAAAGAATAAAGTTAAAGGACTCATATGAACTAATTTCATGACTTGTTATCAAGCTATAATCAACAGAATGTGGCAATGATGAAAAGATAATACCTAGATCAAGGGAACCAAATAAAGATTTCAAAAATAGATTCACATATATATGGTCAATTGATTTTTTTCCCTCCAATAAATCAGTATCTTTTTTTTTTTTTAATCGAACCAGTGAAGGAAAGGACATAGATCTTTGGTTCACTCATGTATTTATGAATGGAAAATATTATAATTCAAATCCATTCACTGAAAAACATAAGATACAAGTTTCAAAATTATAGATCCTCCTTTTTTGTTTGTTTTATTTCACATGGAGACCTCAGAGACTCAATTGGTTTAGAGAGACAGGTATACGTACACCAGGTAAAATATTATCCAAATTGGAAGAATCGTGGATTTTTTAAGTATATTTCAATAGATAAAATTTGCACACTTTAAACAAATAGTGTAGTTCAAGAATGAAAGAGTCTAAAACAAAAATCTGACCAGCACCAGCATTTAAATTTTCTGATTCTAATTTTAGTCTGACAGTGTTAGCAACCACGCTGCACTGAAAGATGTAATGGGACAATCTGAATCATGATTTGCTAACTATTTATATGCCTCACTTTCCCGGAGTATTTAGGCTGGTCATTAAGTTAACAATGAGTAAGTAAATACATAAGCATAATCACTTCTGGACAGCCTCACATATAAATTGCTGTTTACCAATACACAAACTGCCTCAAAGATTTATTCCATATAGACATTAAAAGATACAACAAAACAGCATGTTCTGAAAATATGGACACATTTTAAAACATATTAAGACAATTCTGTCAGCCATAGTAGTCCCACAGTATGTCTGAGCAATAATAATCTACTTTAAAAGCAAAAAAAAAAAAAGTTTAATCAGTATAGTGCACTATTGATTCAACATAGTTCCTGGTGGACAGACCAGTCACTTGATTGCAGACTCCATTATAACGTAAATGATGGCAGCCCCCATAAATGATAGCTCATCATCCTTGTCTTTTGTATGAACATATACTGCAAAAACTTTCTCAAATTAATTCTTAGGGACCCTGGCAGGATCCCCATCTGCATATGGATAATTATGCGGAACTACTGCAGACTTCTCATCTTCATAACCCACTGGAGGTAGTGGTGGCAGAGGCTGGAAATCATCAAACATGGGAATGTTATCTGGTGGAGGTGGTGGAGGTGGAGTTGGACTATCAGTAACTGGCCCAATAGTGGATGGTGAAGGTGTAGGCACAGTAATAGAATGCCAATACTGATGCTTCTACTATTCTCTCGACTTCCACTTCCTCCACAGCTTCTGCTGTGTATCTTTGATGTCTGATTTAAAGAAGCTGTCCTGCCTGGACTATGCTTACTTCCAAGCCCAGCAGGACTCATCAGGTAGTCATTAGGAACTGCCGGGGGTTTAACAGGTTCTAGGATTTTGTAAGGAGTATTCTGTCCCAACGTTCCCCGGCCTGACATGGGAATCTTGGTGGTTTCTGAGTAGGAGGATTTGTTTTCAACAGTGTGCCAGTTCTTGCAGGCTGGTTATTTCCATGCTTGACACCATAGCCAACATCCTCCACAACTATATAGTTAATAGGTTTCCAAATGTACCTCATAGGACATTCCATATTTGCAAGTGCTCTTATTTTGTGAGTTCTTGATGTGTTTTTATTTGTTGTCAAAATATCAATCTTTCTTTGAGCCACTTTCTCTTTATGAATGTCCATGCTCTGTGAGATGTGACTGATGGGAGACTCCGTTCTCTGAAGCTGAGAGGAAAGGATGTCGAGCAGTTGGAGGACATTGTTGGCCAGTGCATTTACTTGACAAGCAAAACTTGCTAAGGATTGGGTAGTGTAAACTTTGGTCTCTTCTAAAGCTTTTCTCTGTCTGTAGCCTGTATGTAGTTGTGCTCACAGTAGTCAGCCACCCGTGTCAAATTCTGTTATATATCAGCACCCTCTTGCCAGATGGAATCTCCTCTTCTAGTAACATCTGCAGCTCTGTCATTTTCCACCTTCTGCATAGCTTCCTCTTGTGTTAAAAAGACAGTGGTTGGGAGCGGATGTGGCTCAAGCAGTTAAGCACCTGCCTACCACATGGGAGGTCCCAGGTTTGTTCCAGTTCGTCCTGAAAAAAACAACAACACCAAAACAAACAAAAAATCAATGCAGGGAAGCTGCTGCTGCTCAACCACTGAACCACCTTGGCTTCCCACATACCATGTCCCAGGTTTAGTCCCCACCCTCATATTTAAAATAAAAAAGACAGTGGCATTGTTCAGTCCTCAATTTTGAGGATTTGAAGATGGTGATGCCCTCTCTGTTTTAATTGAGAGGGGGCTTAGATCCCATGGGTTAGATAGATGGAATTATCTTATTGCAAACACTCCCTGTTCTTTAAAGTAGACTTATTATTATTCCATTATAGACTTATTATTATTCTAGCAATGGAAGAACTTTTAACATTGATATAAAGGCAGTGGCCACCAGACGTTCTTAGGGGAGGGAGAGGGAAGAATAGATGTAATATGAAGGCATTTTAGGGGCATTGGAAATGTCCTGCAGGAAATTTCAATAATGAATACAGGCCATTATGTATTTTGTAATAAACTACAAAATTGTGCAGGGCACAATGTAAACTACAATGTAAACTATAATCCATGGTTAGTAGCAATGCTTCAGTATGGGTTCACCAATTGTAACAAATGTGCCACACTAATGAAGGATGCTGTTAACGTGGGGAAGTTTGGGAGGTGGATGGGGTGGGGCATATGGGAATTCCTAATATTTTTTTATGCAACACTTATGTAATCAAAGCTTCTTTAAAAAATTAAATAAAAAAAAAAAAAGACAGCGACAGTACTGTAGGTGCAGCTCGAAGCTCCTGGCAGCCCAGATACAAAATGCCTGCCTGCAGTCCTGCCTGGTATTGTGGGACAGCATCACCTCCTCTTCCTCGTCGCTTTTCTCCATCACTTGATTTTTGAGGAAGATGCCAAGGAATATTCATGGAGGAGTATGGTCTTTAAAAAAACGTGTTGAAGAAATTGAAATCTTTTTCCAAATTTGGAGACATTATCTCATCCTTGGCAGCATATATAAAACTTCTCTGAAAATAGAACTTAGACATTAATATGAAACCTAATACTACATAACTATTAAAGTAATCATAGGACATTATCTGTATGACCATGGATTACTCTCATTTTATAAATAAAATGCAAAATATATGACCATAGGAAAAAACAGGATCTATGTCATCATATTAAAATCAGCTCTGTGAAAGACACTGCTGAGAGAAAGAACAAATAAGTCACTGACCTGGAGAAAATATTTGACAAAGAACATGTATCAATAATATAAAAATAACTTTTTAAACCCAATAATATGAAGATAAAAGAAAAAGAAAAATTAAATTGTGCAAAACTTAACAGGGACTTCACCAAAGAAAATGCACAGATGGTCTATAAGCCCACAAAAAAATGCTAAATGTCATTTGTCATTAGGAAATAAAGTTTAAAACCACAATGTGATCTCCCACAACTATTAAAATGGCTCAAATAAGAATGCATAATAATAACTGATAATAAAAAGTACTTGCAAGAGTACAAGGTAATTTACACTCTCAACCATGACTGATAGGAATGCCAACTGACAAAGCCACTTTAGAAAACAATCTATCAGCTTAATTTAAATAGCAAATCCATATACTACTTTATACCCTGGGTCCTCACCATTTTTGTACTGTGACAAAATATATCTTTATAATTTCTATTACCCAAACTATAAATTTATTATTAGTTTTTATTCATTTGCGTTTTAGATACCTAAGTAAAAAATGGAGTTACATAACAAAAAACATACAATACTACTGACATTTGTAATTACCCATATGGTTATATTTACTGGAGATTTTTTTTTATGCTGCTTTAAACCTCTGTCTAGTGTACTTTCCTTTCAGTCTGAAAACTCCCTTTAGCATTGCTGGTAAAGCAAGTCTGGTTGCGACAAACTCTCTCAGCTTTTGTCTATCTGGGAATGTCTTAATATCTCCATCATTTTTAATTGAAAGCCTTGGTGGATATAAAATTCTTGGTTGAGATTGTTTTCTTTCAGTGATTTAAATATTTTGTCCCACTGCTCTCTTGCTCTATAGTTTCTGATGAGAAATTGGCACTTAATATTTTTGGCCATTTCACTTAATTGTTTCCTACACTGATTTACCTGTCCATAATTTCCTTCTGTCTACTGGGTAGGATCTGGGAAAGCAATCCTGGAGAGGAGTTTCTTACTTGGGTATTTCATGCTGCCACCTACATTCATTGATATATACAAGCACCGCAATATGCAGATAGGGGTTACTCTGCTCCTGTGGGAATAGAGCCAAGGACCCACCATGCATTGCAGGTTGGCTACATACTGTACCAAATACAGTGTGGAAAAGGGGCCAGCAAGGTGGCCACAAATATCTTCTACTGCCTTTAAAGTTGTGTTTTCTTGATTCTGCTTTTCCCTGTTATCAAAATCCTTTAACTGTTTTCCAGAGTTTTAAGGAAGATGGCTCTGCCAGAAGTTGCTAGTGGTTCACAGATTATGTGGATAAAAAACATCCTGGGACATCTTATGTTGACCCCTTAGTTTGTCCAGCAATGCCCTCTGCTGAGAGATTTTGGAGGGAATAGAAAAATATATGGATTATAAAGAACTTAGATTTCCAAAAGGAATCAAATGAGCAACTATTTAGTAATTAAATTACACCATAATGGTAAGTATTTAAGAAAGAAATTTTTCAATGATTTTTACATTGAGAAGTTGTTTGGGCTAATAAAGTACAACTCATGAAAGTCAGGGGTCCTGGATCTCCAGTTGGACCCTCAGGTGTTTTTTTCTCTAATTTAGTCCACTCATAATCTTTAGTAATTAGTCAGATCAAGTACTTAAGTTGTATATAAAGAACAATTTAATACTCCTCCTTAAGTATTACTACTTGATGCTGGCTCTAGGGGAGTTTCTGTTCCTGATAAGCTCTGATTTTGTTATCTGTGTCTGCAGTTTTTGGGTGTTAGTTTGCCTGTGACCTTATTTCACTATTGAAGAAAATTTACAAAGCATTTTTCACTTTCATATTTTTACCTTTTTTTTGTGAGGAGGTGAATGGTGCATTAGTCATCCAAAAGGGGCGCTGATGCGGGGCTACAGGATCAAAGCTGAAAAAGTTCTATTCTCTGGCATCTGTGGAGCTCTATTTCCATGCATCTGCTTCTGTGTCAGTGTCCATTTATATAGCCCACCAAAGGGGTGAGGACTCAACCCTGCACATCCTAATGATGTGGTCAAATCAAAGCACTAATCCTGATTCAATCAATTAAATAAAAATCTTTTGAATTTAAATGAATCAAAAGGTACCATGCTCAGAGGAACAGACCAGTTTGCAAACATTATCTATATCTCTTTTTGGAATTGTTAAATAATATCAAATTGCCACATTCCACCTTCTGAATTCCATAAAGATATTACAATATTTTTAAAAAATATTATTTCAGTAGCAATGCTAAGTACAAAAATCATATCACAATCAGTTTATAAAAATATAGTTCGTCAGGGGGCAAAGTCCTCCATGGCTGTAGACCTGTGAAACTTATAAAACAATTTATATACTTCCAATATACAAAGGGACAGATATAAGATAAACATGAGCTCCAGATGTCAACTTCCAAGAATATTAGGGTGATGGCCACACTCTACCCAGTCTCTGGGTTAGAGCCTCAACTCCCTTAATACTTTGAAGTGGAAACAACATCCTCCCTAATCTCTGGCATACAGTCCCAACCTTTCAGAGCAATAAGTTGGCAACCTGGCCTTCCTTAATCTATGAGGAACAGGCCCACCCCTCTCAGACCTATGGGTTGCTGACCTCACTCTCCTCAACCCATGGGGAATGTGTTCCATCCTCTCTGTAGCCTGGGATAGCAAAACTGTCCATGAACAGTCGGCTGGAATATTCACCCTCTTCAACTGCCAGGGCAAACTCACTCTCTCTGTATATATGGGTGGGGTCCCTTTCTTGGCCCTATGAGATGTCTTAATTCCAGACCACAGCATCCATGATTTACCTCTTAAAGTGATTTTCCCTTTCATCTCTCCTCTCCACGTCTTTTTAATTCCAGACTGACAGTGGTTTTGTTTATACAACTCTATCAAAAAGCTTGTGGATTTAGCATGCAAGAAGCTTGGGTCCAAGTCATCAGAAAATTTTCCACAAGTCTTTCTTGGATAGCTGCATTTTCAATCCTGACTTACAAGTTCCAAGTTTATTAAATCCTCAAATGGGGCATGATTGTCTGGGGGCTTGATTTCCAGAGCTTTGGAATATCCAAAATGAGTTTCTGTTTCTTTGTAATCAACAATTCAATTATGTCTTTCCTCTAATATTTTGCTATAAGCTGCCAGGAGAAACCAAGCTGCATTTTCAACATTTACTTTAGAAATCTCCTTGGCTAAATGTCCAAGCCCATAGTTTTCAAATTCTACCTTCCATACAATATCAGGAGTCAATCTTGCTAAGTTCTCTGTGACTTTAAAATATGAATAAACTTTCCTCCATTTTCCAATAATAGTTTCATCATTTAATTCTAAGGACTCATCAAAAGTCTCTTTAGTGTCCATATTCTTACAAAAAGTCTCTTCAAAGCAATCTAAGCTTTTTCTATCAAACATCACACAATTCCTCCAAAAAATTCCCGTTAGTCATTTATAAAACCGTTCTAGCATTTTGGTAACTGCAATAGCATGACCCCACTCATGGAACGAAATTCTATATTAGTCAGCCAAAAAGAGTGCTGATGCAAAGTACTAGAAATCTGTTTGCTTTTATAAAGGATGTTTATTTGGGGTACAAGCATACAGTTACAAGGCCCTAAAGAGTCCAACTCAATGTACAACAAAAGGTACTTCCTCACCCAAAGTCTGCTGCCAAATGTTGAAGCAAGATTGCAGGTGATGCCTATGAGGGTTCAGCCTTCCTCTTTCCTCTTAAGACTCCATGAGCCCAGCTTCTTCTGTGTCTCTCAGCTGAAGCGTGGCATAGGGCTCAACTTCTCTGTTTTCTTCAGCTTCAAAATATCTGGCAAATGGGTCATCTCTCTTCCTGGGGCAGCAGGATCAAAGATGACAAAGTTCTCTGCTCTGACATCTATGGAGCTCTCTCTGTTCTTGGGTGTCTGCTTCTTTGTGAGTGTCCCTTTATATAGCTTCCATGGGACCATGGAATCAACCCTGCACACTGTAATGGTGTGGTCGAATCAAAGCCCTAATCTTGATTTAATCAAGTAAGCCTTTGAATTTAATCAATCAAAGGGTATCATGCTCTAGAAGCATAGACCAGTTTACAAACATAATTTATATCTCTTTTTTGAAATCATAAGTAATATCAAACTGCCACAAATTGCAAAGTACAAATTCTACATATTGGAATGGAAACTGGAAGTCTTTTTCCTTTTTACAGAGAACTTTTTAGTATGTATCGCACTGTACACTGCTCTTAAATATTTCCTTGTTCTAATAGAGATATATGAGTTCTCTATGAATAATTTATCAGAGATATTACAAAATGAAATCCCCAAAATTATTACTTTGGGTCTCAAGTTTACATTTAATAATTGACTCTTAAAAGAAACATTGTTTTGATTACTAGGTATGAGGACAATGTTTTGTAGATTCAGAAGACATGTACCCCTCTTGGCAAGAGAATGAGTTTCACTGAAGGAAAATTACTTCATCACTCTTAATGTTTCCTCAAATAAACAAAACTTGCAATAAAAATAAGAAAGAAGAATAAATAAGGCAGAAGCAGTTGTAACATGAAATAAAATGATTGTTTCCATTAAGTAACTTGCTTCTTTGGCATAAACTATTGAGGAACAAAAAAAAAATGCAAAGTCATTCTTCATATTTAGATGATAAAGGCAGAGGTGGATACTGAGTCCCAAATTACAGCATCATAGAAATCCTCAAATACAGGCTCTCCTATCTGAGTGTGGAGCCTCTATATTTACTGGCCAGGTGTAGATTATCTTTTAAGAAATACTGTTGTTTTCCTGATTCTTCAATCTACACTCTCCTAAATGTTAACAAGTCTCAAATAAATAATTTTTGATATATCAGAATGGACATAATCATTATCTGTGATTAGATAGTGACAAGGAAAGACTTTCATGATGAATAAAAAGCAATGGTTTTGATCTAGGGTGCAAAAGGCACCTCTAGAGACCTGGATGGATCTGAGTGCGTGAGAGCATATGTGCAAGTGAGGTAATATTGAAGAGCTCACAGTGATTCCAGAGGGGAATTACCTTCATCATGAATGCAGAGGATATAATGTGAAAAATATGAGGGTTCATTAAACCATCAATTCTGAAGACATCAATTCTAATTATTATTTAAAAAGTCAATTTACACAATGACTCAGAAGAGCAATACATGTGCTAACGTATGTTTAATATGGATATGTTTGAATGTAGTCATAGGCATACAGATGACATAATTCATCTACATTTATAAAATGCTGTTTTAGAGGGATAGTAATGCTTTATTCAGAAATATCCTAACATATGTAGACATTATTAGATTAAAAAAAAA